>MU785360.1:35158-75116 GCA_026770625.1 Nicotiana glauca
GGTCTTCATTTAGTTTGTGAGTCATCACATCCGGTGGTATTCCTGTCATATCAGCATGGGACCAAGCAAAACAATCCACGTTAGCTTTTAAGAATTCAATTAACATACCTCGCGTATCTGAGCTTAAGTTGGCTCCCACATAAACCTTTCATTCAGGCCATTGTTCAAATAGTATCACAGACTCGAGCTCCTCAATTGTTGATTTGATGTTTTCATTCTCTTCAGGTTCTTGAATCATATCAGGTCTCGAGTCTAAATCTGTCTTTCCTTGTTCAATTATGGTTTGGTCTATGTCTTCTTCAACTTTATTTACAACACTCGTATCTACTACAATATTAATACTCCTAGCTGTATGTTGTTCCCCACGAATTTGACAAATTCCCCATGGTGACGAGAATTTCATAACTTGATGTAGAGTTGACAGGACAGCGTCCATATCGTGAATCCATAATCTCCCCATGATTATATTATATGCCATCTCCATATCTACTACCTGAAATTTGGTATCTTTCACAACACCCGCTGCAAAAGTTGTTAGAATTATCTCTCCTTTAGTTACTACACTGGAATTATCAAATCCTGATAGAGTATGCGCCTTTGGAATCATCTTATCCTCCACTTGCATTTCTCGTAGCACCCTTAATAGGATGATGTTTGCAGAACTTCCTGGATCAATCAAAGCTCTCTTTACATTAGTATCATGTACAAGTAAAGATATTACTAGTGCGTCGTTATGGGGGGTTATCACTCCTTCTGTATCTGCATCATTAAAAGTGATGCTTTCATCCTCTAAGGTTTGGCGGACTCGTTTCCCGTGCGTGATTGTGACTTTGGAAACTTTATTTGAAGCTGTGTATGTTACTCCATAAATATCTTCTCCCCCACTTATAACATTCACGGTTCTCTTGGGTGATGGGGGCTTTGGTGGCTCTTGCCTGTTTTTCATGTAGGCTTGCTTTCCTTTCTCACTAAATAACTCAGTGAGATAACCTTGTTTCAATAGATGATCCACTTCACTTTGTAAGAATCTACATTCTGAGGTCTTATGCCCGTGATCATTATGAAATTCGCACCAATGATTTGGATTGCGCTTGTTTGGATTTGACCGCATCTCCTTCGGCCACCGTACCTTATCTCTCATGCTCCTCAAAACAGCGACGAGCTCGGAGGTGGTGACATTGAAATTATATCCACCGAATCTAGCCTTCAAACTTCCATCATCATCTCGTGACTCCTGTCTGTTTCGATCATTCCTGAATCTTGATGAAGAGCCGGATTCCCTACTTCTTGATTTTTGATCATATCGTTGATTTTCCTGTTTTGTCCGCGAATCTTTTCCTGCAGGATCCATATAAGGATCGTACCTATTTTTACCTGATCATTTTTCAATTTCAGCTCTCCTTGAACCACTCCTTTCTTCATGTTGAAATCGAGGCACGGTATCTTCGTCGATTCGCAACTTCGTACTGTACCTGTTGTACACATCATTCCACGTGGTTGCAGGGAACTCTCGAAGGCTTTCTTTAAGTCTTCTCGTGGCTTCAGAACTTTTATCATTTAAATTGCTCGCAAAAGCTATTGCAGCCCAATTATCTAGTACACGGGGTAAAGTCATTCGTTCGCGTTGGAACCTATCAACAAAATCTCTGAGCAACTTTGTGTCCCCTTGTTTGATTTTAAAGATGTCCTCCATTCTTTTCTCAACCTTTTGTGCTCCTGAGTGCGCCTTAATGAAAGAATCTGCAAGCTCAGCAAAAGAGTTTATAGAGTTTTCAGGCAAAAGAGAATACCAGGTTAGTGCACCCTTGGTGAGAGTTTCTCAAAATTTCTTGACCAACACGGACTCAATCTCCTGCTTGGTTAAATCATTCCCTTTGACTCCTGTAGTAAATGTCGTCACATGGTCACGTGGATCGGTTGTGCCGTCGTACTTTGAAATGTCCAGCATTTTGAACTTTTTAGGGATTGGAAGGGTACCAGCACTCGGTTTCCAAGGTTGTTGTAAGTATTTATCCGCATCTACTCCTTTGATTATTGGGGGAACTCCAGGGATTTGCTCAATGCGCTCGTTTTGTTCTTTGAGCTGTTTCTGCAAAGTTAGTACCAAATTTTGTAAATAAGAATTATTTGTATTACATGGATCCGCTTCTCGTGGTTCACTGGGGGTTCCTTCGTTTGAGTTAACAAGGCCAGAACGAGGATTCTCTAGTGTATTGTTATTAGGCGATGATGTGGGCGGCGCAGCAGGTAACTGACTAACTAGTGCTTGAAGAGCTTGGCTAACCCGTGCATCAATTATTCTTTGCAGAGCTTCCTCTGGTCCCTCAAAATGTTCTTATTGCTCTTACTCATCAGCATGTGATTCTGGTGCAGGAGTACCTTCACGAGATTGACGTGGAGAAGTTTGAGGGGAAGGAGCTATGTTAATGTTGTGCAAATCCCCTTGACTCTGATGGATTTGATTTTTATCAGCATTGTTGTTGTTGTTGTTATTGTTGTTGCTTGCCATGATGATAACAATTAGTAGAATGCTATTTAAAAAGAAATAGATTATCATATTCCCGATAACGGAACCAATTTGTTTAACCAAAAAATAATATTTTGGTCAAAGTAAGAATGTAAGATGAAAAATCGGGTTACTGATAATCCAAAGACCAAAAAAGAATAATAGGCTTTCTGAGAATAAGAATAAAGTAGTAAACAAGTTTGTATATCAGTATGATGTCAATGATTTTTTCGTATCCTTACAAATGATGAGACTTCTTCCTTTTATAGTTGATTCTTGGTAAAGGAATAAAACCTAAGCTTTAATGAGACAATTATGGGTAATAAATGACATTAAATAAGTCGTTACACAATCATTCCTATTAAATACCAGTTTTCTAACGTTTCAGTTATTTAATACTGAATTTGGACTCCTTTTTGTCTTCAGATCCATGTCTTCAATGCCTTTCGATCCGTTGGCTTTAAATGACTTGAATTGGTATGAGAGTCGTGTCTAAACTACTTCTCGTGCCTGTTTAACTTCCTCTTTCCGTATCTGTCATCTCCCGTGCCTTTTTCTCAATTGTTATGCTTTGACCATTTTACCAGTCCACGTGTCATGCCACGTCATTTTCAATATAAATTCAACTTTTTTCCCAATACAACGCCAAAGATGAAGAAGTAAAACATCTATAGGTAGATCATCGTAGCACTAAATCTTAGTACTCCTCTAAAAGGGGGAAAATGGTGTGATGTGGTATTAAGTCGGATTTAAGTGGTTCAGATATCTATGGAATGGTGAAGGAAGAATGTGGTGAAAAGGCAAAAGGAATGAGGTTTTATTTATTCTGATCCTACAAATATTTTGCGACTCTAGAACATTATGCAAGCACGATGCCTGGCAAAGGCAGTAAGAGTTCTTGTCCTGAATGTTATTGATAGAAAAAAGTGTGAATGGACACTTAATATACTAGGAGCTAGTGCGAGAGGTAAGCTAAGACAAAGGACATATCCCAATGATTACGTGGAATTTAAATATGATAATGGACCAATGAGTAGTCAGTAGTTGAATTAGGAAGAGCCTAGTTATGGCTAGATAATAGGATATAAACAAATCAGCAGATTGTGCATGATACACATAGTAAACCAACATAGTGAATTCGGTCTTGTAGATATGACATTGTAATCCTTGATAAATATGATATAGGGGTTGGTGTAGTTAAAGGTACCATATAAGTGTTACGGAAATAAAAGAGAGTGCCACCGGGAAGACAGTAAAAAATTTCAATTCAGAAGAAATCCTAGAAGCACAAGGGTGCAAAGGTAAGTAATTAGGAATAATTATAGGCGAGCAAGAACATCAAAAATTCCGTCAGGTATATGATGTAATAAGCTCGCAGCTTTATAAGAATCAGAGGGTCTCCCCTAAGTAATACAACGAATGACTAGTTGAGGAAATAAAGAAGAAGGTTTCAACCTAAGCATATTAACTTGAACAAGAAATGGTCTTGTAATAACAGTCTCACTAACATATTGTATACACTTCACAAGAAAGTGGCACCTATCGTGCCTAATGAACTAGAAAAAAAATCAAAGGATATATTTGAGATCATATGAGTTAAAGAAAATTTCAGTATCTACGGGCAATAAGATAAGCCAAGTATTCATGCAACAAGTGGTAGAACGAATAGGAAATAGCAAGTTAAAGGAATATTGCGAGTAGTATAAATAGATATGTGTAGGTTGCAAGCTAAAGTATCGTAGATCGACAAGGTTTTTGGTAGATAGGAGTAAGGATAAGAAAAGGTGAGTGAGAAGAGGACAAGAATAGGTAGGGCCTCGAAATTAAGCCCATCAAAACAAGAGAGCTGGTGGTTTCCGTAAGCTATAGAAAGGTCGGTACAACTTGAATGAACTCAGAGGAGTCTAAGACTAGGAGAAATTAGAAGAGATAAAATGCTGGCCTAGTAGTATAATAAGGGTGTAATGGTGATAGATAAGAGGACGAGGTTTAGGCCTTTGATTGAGTAATAATTTTAAGAAAAAAGATTTCATGAATTCTACGGGATCAGAATACCCGCATAAGATGAGTCATGTTGGGATTCTATGAAATACGGTTACTGAAGTATAGTATCATCCCTAGGTGGATTAGGAAAATCACTTGAAACGTTCCCTGATGCAATGTGAATCCTTGTGACAATGTATTGCATAAAAAATTTCAAGTTATCAGTGGTAGATTATGAATTACTATTAAGGTGAACCAACAATGGATAGATAAAAATTACAGAGTATGAAATGAGATTAGGCCGCCATTATTGAGATGAACAGTAATGAGGAAACACTAAAGGACTTATAACCCGTTTGGCCAAGCTGCAAAAATCAGCTTATTTTGAGAAGTGCTTTTTTTCAAAAGTGCTTTTCTCAAAAGTACTTTTGGTAAGAAGCAGTTTGTATTTGGATAATTAGTTTTAAAAGCACTTCTGTGCAGCAATTAGTGTTTGGCGAAGCTTTAAAAAACTGTTTCAAAGTGTATTTTTCTCAAAAGTGCTTCTCAAAAAAGTGCTTTTGTAGCGAAGCTACTTTTTTCTGCTTCTCCAAAACTGCTTCTGCTTCTCTTCAAAAACACTTTTTTTCCTTCCAAAAGCTTCGCCAAACACCTCAATTTTTGGCCAAAAGTTCTTTTGGAAAAAAAGCACTTTTGGCCAAAAAACAGCTTGGCCAAACAGGCTATTAGATTTACACATATAGGCTAAGCAGTAAAAGATTAGTTGGGTATCTAACCTTGTTAATCATGAATCAAAGTAAGTGTTATGGCATGGTATGACCTACCTAGATGCAATAAAGGCCTAAGGATAGATAACTGAGGCTATAAAACAAAACACAGCAATAGTCGTAAGTTCGATAAAGTACCGAGCTAAGAACTTTAGTAGACCTATAGATGCCCAGAGGGAAAACTTGTCAAAGTTCTATATATGTCCCAAAGTGAGGCCTACAGATTGGATAAAATATGGAGGAAAAAGGAGAGAAAAGTCGCATAGGTGCACATACAAGGACAATGTCGTACATGCTGCATGACAGAAGGTAGCAACAGTTACAATATTGGAAGAATCTGACAACAAGTCGTGGTGTAAGAAAGAGGCCTAAAGGGAGGAAAATGATGTGGCCTTTGGATTTATTCACAAAATAGTTGCCTAGATTGAAAGGATAATATTAAAATATTTGTAAAAGCTATGGGTTATGAGATTAATAAGTGCATCAGTCAATATTTGAGGACAAATGTTCCAAAGCAAGGAAGGATATACAACCCATGTTTTCGTACGTAAGAGTACATCGTAGGTTAATTGATGTAAGATCATAAATGAAATCATCTTTGAAAAGTTTATAAAGTAAGTTAATCATATTATCGTGGAGGTTATAAATGTATAAGCTCATGAATACCAAGTACCAAGAGGGTTGGAAGGCTTAGAAGCTAAACACATTGAAGAAAACATGTTTCGTTGAAAGTTGACAAGTTGGAATGTTATAACATTACATTGGGGTGAGACTATGGTACATAACATTATAAGAGGTTTTGTTATGAGTTATTTTAGTTGTAGGATAGTCGTGTGTTATTTTTGGAAGTCAAGCCAATTTTGGAACAAAAGTTGGCAAAGGTCATCACAAGTTACATTCATAAATGTGCTGAAAATTAGGTCAAATGTAGCTGAGCTTTTCTCAAAATATATTTGGAATTCCGGGGTTATCTACCTAAAAAATCCTGCGAGTCTATTTTCTAACTAGTTTAACCGTTCATCGATACAACATCGACTTAGAGACATATTCGCATTTTTGCAAAATTGCGCAAGTAACTTCCATGGGACCCACAAACTCGGTGTAAAACTCCAGCATGTACTTAAGTCAATTCTAGGTTGTTTTAGCTCATTTTTCTCGTCCAAAACAGTTACTTAACCCACCTAAATTCTCTCCAAGGGTTCCTCCATGATTCTAGGGTGAAACCCTAAGATTAAAGCATGAATCCAACGCTAGAAATCCTATGGTGCTTGCTAGATCGTAGTTCTTCATCTTGTGGCTGTTTTTGAGGGTCCTTCAGAGGTAAGTAACCTCTAATTTTGTGTTTTTCTTGATGATTAAGGTAATAATAATTCCCTCCTTCATATATAGTATATTTTCAAGGAAAAATACAAGTGTTTATACACCAACTTGAACACCAAAAGTTAATTCAAGAAGAGAACACAACACATATAGTGTTGTGGTATCGCTGAGGATAGTTGTGGGCTGTGATTGGATAAAAAAAATTCTATTTTCCAAAGATTAAGTTTAGTATAACACCCTACTACATTTTCTTGAATTTGTTTGTGTGTTGGTTGCATTATTTGAGCAAAATACTACAAGAGGTGACTTGAAAATAGTTTGTGATGTTATTGTTTTTAATGGATTGTTTTGGAAAGTTATTTCCATACCCTTGAAAATGACTCTCTTGTGATGTTGTTATTATAAAATACAGTCTGCACGTTGAACTTGTTGTTGGTACTGTGAGTATGAAGATAAAAGGCAACATAACAATGGAAACTTGTACTTGTTGATATTGTCACATTTTTGGGCTATTTGAGGGTGAATTACGAGATGAATAGGAGGTTAGAAGTCCTCCCAGTGTACTTAACATCATGTTGGCTATGTTGTTAAGTTAATGAATGAATGACTTTGGGGCTAAATGGTTCAAAAGGGATTCAATCTGAACTTGCCGCTCGTCGTAATATATTGATGACTTGTTAATGAAATATTCCGTACCCTTTTGTTGATGTTGTTCTTATTGTATTTCTTTAGATGTTATTTTTTAGGGTATATGGTATTGGATGAGGCCATTGTTACAAGGGAAGTTCTACCCAAGTTTACATAAATAGCAACTAGTTTAAGTTATGGACTTAGCCTTTACATAGGACTGATTTTGAATCTCCTTATGCTACGGTAGATTGAGTTGCGATTTTTGAAGAATTGCTTGGAAGATATTAAGGAATCAACGGAGTTAAGTTATGTTAAGTATATCCCTTTTTTCCTTTTAGCATGAACCATATGATACAAACAAAACGAGCCAACGCGCAACTTTCACAAATGACTCTATTCTAAGAAGTACTAGGGGTGCATATGTTCTTGATTCACCATATGTCCTATTATTATATATTCTATTCATGGGTTTCATAAAATACGTAGGTCGCTAAATTTTGTTTGATGATATTAACCGAAGGCATATCAATCATATGACATTCCGAGAGATCTTATTGACTTACTTCTTATGCATTGCATTCATTTATACTTGTATATTGACCTATGATTAGATGATGTTATATACGCGTATATTATTTGTATATAGGGTATGGAAAAAGGTTATGTCGTTATGTACTTACCACCACCAGATATGTTGGTATACGTTGATAATTTTGCCAATAGAGGACAAGATTATATGATGGGATGCCCTCTAATGCTTGATGATGTTATGTACACATATAACTATGCATGATACAAAATTTATATACATGTGCATGACATTATAAATGTTTCATGATCCATAGAGCTATTCATACTTACAGGTTGAATTCTTTACTCCAGGGTTTTTTCATGTATTTATTAATTGCTTTCAATCCTTACATACTCGGTACTTTATTTGTACTAACTACTCTTTTGCTTAGGGATGCTATGTTTCATGCCCGCAAGTCCCGATAGACAGGTTGACAGTCTTCCTAGTAGGCTATCAGCTTAGTAGAAGCTTTTGGTGCGCTCCACTAGCTCCGTAGTTTCCTATTTGGTCAGTATGTTTTGCACATGTATTGATTGGTATAGCGTAACCCTGTCCTGACCTTTATGACGGTTATGTACTGTTGGAGGCTTGTATATAGATGTCATGTATATAGATACTTGTATGGCCTTGTCGGCCTATGTTTTGAGTTTACAAATGACCATGTCGGCCTTATAGGCTTGTATGTCACATGTATAAGTTTGTATACCATGTTGGGTCATCCTATGTCGAGTATTCTCTTAGATTTAATTCTGGCTATCTCATGGCGGTCTATCCAGCTCATTTATCCATGATAGTATGATAAGAATGATATGTTATAAATGACTTACAATCACCACTCTAGGTTTGTCAAACTCATTGCAGGATTCTATTGTAGTAAGTTATCTCCCCTTAACGATATTCTAGGGACTATTCCCGAGTTCACTTAGGCAAGATGCTTCAACATAGGTCATGCATACGTAGCGCATTCCTTCCATTTTTCTTGAATTGAAAAAGCTAGTGTGAAGCGGGCAGATTTTTATAGATTGTTGAATATTCCAATGATGCCTTCCACACCCTATTATTATATCTTATCTTCAACTTATAATACTCCCGCAAACCTGGAATCTCTTACAACCATTGGGGTAACATGATATCGTAGGTCCGGGAACTATCTAGCATAGTTATTGCAAGGACAAAACAGATTGTATATATATCACCACATTAGGTGAGGGCTCCAAATCTTACCAATCCACTAGCGTACAAGTATGATCCTGACTATCGGTTGTGCTAGAAGTTCCATTTTGGCTTTTACTTTCATATACACAACTTATCTCCATTGGACCCGTAATGATATTGTGGAACTGACTCCTAAAAGTATGGGGACAACACTAAAGAACACAAAATTTGTCGATAATAAGTTTGCAAGATGTAGATGTCTCGACAAAGGAACCATTAATATACGTGCACCTATCAGATCACCTCAAATAGCACCGGAGCTCGAGGCTCGATCTCCACTCCTATCTCGGCTTGACCCGAGAACTCTGATCATGTGTACTGTTTTGTAAAGATTTGGCATGCTGACCATACAAGTGAAGCTCACCACTGCGTGGTAATCCTCTATTGTCAACAACTATCCTGGCCCTCTTGGCCCATCCATCACTCTAATCTGGCTCCCTAATTTTTTACACAAGCTTTTAGGCAATTCTATTTCCGAAATCATTTTTATGCAGCTGAGTCGTGACTCATTTCATAATCTTCCTCACATCCTCTCGTTTCAATGGCACCACTAGGCACAATTATAACTTAGATTCATGGCACGTTGGCCACACTCTATATCCCCAATTTACTTATTTTATTTTCGAACAACTTTATAGATTATCAACAATGAGACATTTCCAATCAAGACACTACAAGAAAGTTAAGATACGACGACATTTTTTAAATGTCGTTTTAAGTCACATAAATGTCACAATATGAATTGCCGACATTTATTTGATGCTTAAATTAAATGTCGTAAATTTCAATGTCGGAAATTTTCCGACATTTATATTAATGTCCATAAATAAATTATGACATTTATTTATGACACTTATCAAATGTCAGCAATTTTGAGTTATACCTCATTCTAGGTGCGACATATAAGGAAATATCGGCAAATCATACCCATCCTTGCGACACATACTTAGAAATGTCAGTAAATTATCTCTAATTAATCAGCTTTTTTCTTCCTTTTAGATGCTAAGCAAAATAATAAATTCTAATTCAATACCACAACCATTCATATAACTTCGATACCACAAGTCATACACCAAAAAGAAAAAATTTGTATTGATAACAAAAGAGCAACTTACATACTTTAATTTTTAAAATCACATAACACTATTAAATTATGGTTCTCAAACAATACCAATTTATTCCTGATGCAACTTCAGAACAAGTTAAGGATGCTATACTAAACTCCAATGCTGACTACAAGAATACTGATCCACCGCTGATCACTTGGTGAGCCTTCATACAAAGTAGAAACTGGAACTATAGCACACCCTTCTTACAACTGGAATTTCTTTTCTTGATTATCATTTTTGCATATCAACTACTCATGAAGATGATAAAGAAATCTCTGACAACAAACCAAAGACAATGGCGTAAATTAAAAATTAAAACCATAAGGTTAAAATTTAGCAGGAAACTTCTATAGAAATTATATAGCAAATGGTATCACATGTAATGTTACAATATTAAATTTGTGTAGCTTAAGAACTTCTATTATAAAGGTAAACAAGAGTGAGAAACTTATTGAAAACAAGGGGGAAGAGCCAACGAGAAAATTCAAGTTTTCCAGAGTGAACGAGCCACAAATATGTACCTGTTCCATAAAGTAAGAAAATAGCAAATTAAGATGCTTGAACACAAGTGTTTGTTTAGTAAAAATAAGTGCAACAAGATGGAAAAGTTCTCTTTGTCAAATCTTGTACGTAGATCAAACGTTTTTTATTCTGTAGTATTGATGATGGTTATTGAATAGAAGAAAATTTAGCTGTCAAGTCAGAAGAGTTTAACGTAACAAGTTATTGCATTTTCGCTTTCAAAAATAGCTTCCAGAAATAAGGTTGATTATCACTATGTTATCAAAGATAAAACATTACTGCGTTATTTTCTGTCACTCTTTATGTCATAGCATTCTTGTTGCCTTCTTCACCTTTTTAATTAAAAAGCTTATATGATATTATGTTATTATACATCATATATTGATACCTTTCACAAGTGAACGACAAAAATTTTGTTAATCTCATTGATATTGTGAAGATGATGAACTTTTGATAGGGATGAATAACTTTGAGTATGCTCCTGCTAGATGTTTTTTGGTGTGTGAGCTAGTTTAATATCTGAATCAAACTCCGAGAATCCCTCTTGTTCCAACCACACTGGAAACCTAGGTAACTAATGCTTCAGAAACATAAATGACACAATTTGCTTCATATATTACTATACTGACAATGAATTTATATCTCCTACCAATTTAGCATGACAAAAACTATCTCTGCATTGCTTATGTACTGGAAAAGCAAAAAAGGAAAAGAAGCATCCTTGTCTGAAACCAGAGTTACCTCATATTTCGCAAGGAATTGACACCAATGATTATTTTTTATATTGGAATTTGCCAACAACAAAATAATCAATCATCTGAATTTTTAAGGAAAAACATAATAACATTCATCACTTCACATTAGATTTAAAGAGTGACTTACTAAAGCAAGATGAAAAACCAAAGGAAATTCACCTAATTCTCTATCAAAAACAAAATTAAGGTTAATTAAAAAGCAAAAAATAAAAAAAAACAAACTTTACCTTGCATTGAGCACTCCAAACTAGTACTATCTTGCAAAGATATGAAACGTTGAATAAAAATACCCAAAATATTTCAAGAAAGAACCAATTTTGCAGGATATAAACCTTAAATCGTAAGCTTAAGGCATTAGAAGTGGAGAAGAAACTAACGACTGAAAATGCACTATTAGAAGGAGAATTGCCTGTGAGAAAATAACATTAACACATTGACAAACTCGATTAAATACCTTACAATTTTTTATGGTTAAAAACCCTAGTTGAGAAGAAAATAAAAAGGGGAAATAAAGCAGTAAATTTAATAATAAAAATATAAACTCACAGTTAAAGAATTGTCGTGCTGGGGTTTCGTCCAACTTTCTCTAGACTGATGGTGTAGGTTTTTCCATCTTTCTTTGCTTGGGTGACGGCAGGGAACAAAGTAAAGGATGGGAAAAATTTTAGGAGGAACTTTTAGGTTTACTAATTTAATATGATTTGCTAAATAAAAATTAATGTAGCAAAATTATCACTATTATTTGTAAGTGTCACTAATTAATAACTTATAATATGACATTAAAGTTAACAGTCACAATATTATTGACATTTTTTTACCAAATGTCGCCTTTTTTATGACATAGTTTTAAAAATATCGGCAAAGTATGACTTTTACGACATTTATCGTAAATGTCAATAAATAATTATCGTCGTATTCTAATTTTCTTGCAGTGAGACTTTAGGTACACATATGGGAAATTAAAAGTCTTAAGAATATCGAGTTTTTCTCACATTATTTGGCATAGTAGCTTTCATTTGAAACACAACTCAACGCCATAATATTTTAGTGTGCAACCCATACTTTGAACATATATCTTTGGACACAACAATCATTCGGCAAAGTCAAGTTTATAAAGGATAACTCGAGATATATGAATTAGGAACTTGAGCCACCCATACTTGAAACTTACGTGAGCATCATAGAATTCGATTCTAAGAGAGAAAGTTTAGCCAGCATACCCTGTTTGAGCTTTCCTTAAGTTAATACAATGCCCCAACACTTCTAGCAATAACAATCCATAGGAATATAGTGAAAATTGATTAATAATTAGAAGGATTTCCGTGGTGTAACTCTCCTGGGAATTTTGCCAAACACCTATCGTGAAAAATAGACTACATGACTCTAAAATGGTAACCCCTTCCTCCTTTAGCAAATTTCAAAAAGAAACTACCAAAATGGTTCTTAACCCCACATACTACAACCTAGTGTCACATGCATGGCCCATTTCCAAACCCACATTATATACTTGGAATCATAACCTCCTGCATGAAAGTTTAGGAGTAGGACTTACTCAGATAGATGATAATCTAGTGGTTGGCTTCCTTGACTCTTGAAGATTGGTGCAAGATCGGATGATTAGAATGTTAGGTTTTCTCATTCTCTCTTTAAAATGCTCTTACCTCTCTCTAAAATAATTAGAAATCCATTTCAAAATGAGCCCCTAAGGCTATTTATCAAAATGGGTTTGGGTTATAAGAATAGGAAAATGGACCATCCGAACTCAGGTCTGCGGTGGTAGAATGGACCGCATAATAGATATGCAGCCAGCAAAATGGACCACCGAAAGGTGCTCAAAATTGAGATGTTTCTTGTCGGGTCTGCAGCAGCTCTACGTCCCATAGACCTATTCTGCGGTCGCAAAATGCATCGCAAGCCTGTTCTGTGATCGCGTAATGCACTGTAGAACTACCCTCTGAAAATCAGCATTCTATTTTATGATGCATAGTGCGGTCTGCGAAAAGACTATGCAGTCGCATAATTGACCGCACAATGGTCCTAAAACTTGGCTCATTATCTTCTTCACTCTGCGGCACTTGTGCGGCCCGTACCTTCTTCTTCCAATAATTTTCATCAACAATTTGGTGCATTCTTCAACCCAAGAAGTCCATGCTGTGGCTCACAAGCTCGCCACTAAGATTTATGTATTTCCTCTAAACACTTACTTAACTCGGCACCACCAAACCTTAAATTCATTAGAGAAACTTTTTCGGGGCCTTACATTCTCCCCCTCTTAGGATCATTCGTCCTCGAATACGAAGTAGGGTCTACCCCGAACACTGAATGTTACTTATCTCTTGTCTCACACCCTCAAGCCCCCGAATTTCGACTAACTCCCATTTTTTTCATAAATTTTGCCAGAGTTTCCCTGTGATTGAGCCTATCCACCTTCCAGAGAATCACAAAAATCACCCTAACAACATATCCATAGCTCTACAAAGCATCATAATATGTATCAACAACACTAATCTCAACATTAGAGGTATTACATTAACAAAAGTGGTATCTGAACATGAGCTACACATATTTAAATAATAACACATAAAAAAGTACCTTTCAAACAAAAACCATTGGTATACAATCAAGCAAAAATATTTTCTTTCCACAACATATTCAGCCTTCAAGGTGATCTTCTCGACTCAAAGATTTCGCCATACCACTTGACGGAGAAATCTCTTTATTTCTCAATGTTCAGGCTTCTTTAATCAAGTTGTACAATTTGGTGTCTCTCATGAGTTAATTACCAATTAATTTCACCTTGAATAGTTTCTACCAGAACGATAGACAGGATTTCCAACAATCTTCTTATACATAGCCATACGAAATACTAGATACAAGGAGGACAACGATGGGGAAACATCATACTCATAGTTCGGCCTATTTCCTTCAAGATTTCCATAAGGCTCAAGCTGACTAACCATACTTTACCTTTACTATCAATTTGCCCAATATATTCATAGAGTAAAATTATGAGAATAACCCATTCACTTTCTTCAACTCTAAATCTCTCTACCGAACATCCAACTAAACCTTTGGCGACCCTCCACAATTAACCTCATATCCAATATATTTGATCATGGGATGTTGCTTCTTCATTGGCATGTTTGAACCATTAACTCCCATAGGTTTAATATAATAAGGAACTACCGCGATTGAGATTAGGCTGGAATTATTCGAGAATCCATCAATGTGTTGAGAACGACATTTCAGGGGGTTATATCCTAAGAGACATGAAGATCACAACCGATAGCGCTGACATGGTTAATCATTGTGATGGCATCATTATTTGACAAATTGAGGCTTAGAGTTAACTAGTAGGCATTTATAATGTGGGAACCATGTACATGGCCCTGAGGTGTAATGGAAGTGAGTCAGTTTAGACATGTGACATATGGAAGGCATAATCAGAAGGATGATGACATTAGCATCAGTTACTCTTGGAATACTATGAGTTATGAAAGGAACAATAACAATCGTTTAATCCCATATGTGACTTGTTCATCAATAGTAAGCCTCAAAGAGAAATACTCAAATATGTGACACCAGTCGCCTCCTGGAGTGTAGGAAAAAATTAAGTTTAGCTTGAAATGAGAATATTCTGGCACCCTGAATGTGATAAAGGTTTCAAAAATACATGATATTGGATTATGCTCCTAAAATTAGCTGACTCGAAGAACCTATGCCACAAGCCCATGAGGATGAGAAAAAAGTTTAACACCTGTAAGATTATTATCATTCAAACAACTTAACTCTTCCTGATAGTTGATCCTATATGGGAGGACAAAAGATACAACAAACTTCTCTTAAAAATCAATATGCCCGTGATATGTGCCAAAACCTGAAACATCTATTATGAACCCTTCACGAGTGAAACCATATAGCCATGGAATCTTAATATTAGGATGAAATCATGTGCTGGTTAGAGAGAATGAACAGTTTTCTATGAGCTAGACATGTTTCTGACCATAATAACTCTCAAGCTGCAATGCCAGTCCACTTCATGGGCAACTACAATACTGGGAACAAAGCGAGCTACTTATCGTGAGATGATCTAAGTGTAACTGAGAGTCATACTGAGACATGAAAACAAAAGATCTTCCTGTGACGACTTCGTGAAAATTTCAAAATTCCCAAAAACTTATGCGAACAAGTGACCCCTTTCAATTGACATATACACACATGATTGGTGCTGAGATATGCTCTCATGCTACTAGACAGTAAAAAGATTTCATGATAGTACTTACAAAGGAGTAGAGAGAGTGTTCGAACCATAGGAGCCATATACACCAAAAAGGAAAAGAGTAACTCAAGAAGGATCGTAACACTAGATTGCTTTACATTGAACTTCACACCACAAGTAAACTTTACGACGGTGCATGCATAAGCACAAGTGAGCAAATGTTATCCATTTGAATGAAAAAGATTCTGTAAGAAATTCATCAGGTATAGTCCCTTGTTAAGAATTTAGGGAAGCAAGTGAGAAGTATTAACCTAGGGACATAACTCAATTCAAGGAAATAATTATAGAGCTCAGTCTCACAAGAAGTTGTAAATAAGAGAATTTGTGATAAAGACGCTTCACGAATGATACGTCTCGTTCAAAGAGTAATTACAGAGAATGACTCATAAAGATGTTCTAGTCCTGTCTCGTATTCCATAGAAACAAAAGGAGTGACACATAACAAAGTGTAACCATGATTAATAAGAGCATACACATCATAAGATAGGACAGTCAATATACTTGTAACCACATATGGAGAAGCCTCCGCATTTCGACGCCTCCTCATAGCATAAAACCTATTCGGCCCTCCTAAGCTCAGAATACCACCCCTAGCTTCTCTACGCCTTATGGGCGCTCTACTTCTCCGAGAAGGGTGAGGCGCTATGGATGTAGTAGATGTATAACTGGTTAGTTGTGCGCATCCCAACGCATATTTTGGTGAGACGAATGACAATCTCTCTAAATGTGATCCTTCATACCACACTTGTAGCATACATTGGTACTATAGTGACACACTCCCGGATGACAGCCCCCACACTTTACTAACGGGGAATAAGGTCCTCTAAACTGACTCGCCACACTGACTTGATATTTATCCCTTTTGCCTACATCATAAGCATCCATTTTATCCTTCCTCCAATCTTCCAATGAGTAACAATTCCAATACTGTTTTCCTATGTGGTCCTTTGGAATTGCCTACATCTACCATTTCAAACACTCTGCTGAGCATACGTACGACTAGGGGTATCAATAGATATTTAAAAACTGACTAAACCGAGCGAACCGTACTGTACCGAACTGATTTTTAGGTTTCTTTTAATAAAACCATAGGTTTTATATAAATCTATAATCGTACCGATTATTAGGGTAGGTTTTTTATTTTATGAAAACAGACCGAAAAATATCAAACCGTATCAAATAAATTTACATGTAAAAAATATATTTATATATTAAGTTTAAAATAAAACAACAAATTCTCCTTGGGTCTTAGAATTATGAAAACAATTACAAGCCAAAAGTAAAATCAAAATCATAATTCCAAAACCTATTATGCTACTCTCATTGAAACTAAATCATTTCTAGTATATTCACTAGCAAGATACAAGTTATTGGCTACGAGTAGCAAACTACAATGTATTGATTACCTTTTATTTCGTATGATTTAGATTTATCTTTTTGACTATTTAATCTTCTATAGACTTTATTCTTGAGTCTTTGTCCCAGCTTTGTTAATATCTTTCCACTCGAGTGCTTTATATTTTCTTTATATTTATTTGTTTAGTTTCTTTTACGATGTTGTGGAGTACTTGATGGATCTATACTCTAGACATCTTTCATATTTTCTTAATTCATAACCCTTTAAAATTTAAAAATACCTAGAGAGTTTTGCTAAATTCTATAAAGATATGTATGTTATTGTATTCTACTTCTACTAATAATTTTTATATGGCACTTACAAAAATACCGAAAATTAATCGAACCGTACCGATACGGAAGAGAAACCGATATGATTGGAATGGTTCCGAAAAGTCTAATATTGGTTATATATAATAGAATAACCGAAAAATTAGTATGGTATAAAATTTATTAAATAACCAACCGAACCGAACCAGTTACTCCCCTACTCACAACACGATGCCAAATGTTCCTTCCCACATACCCGACAGACCGGGATTGGTCTAACCAACCTAGAAAATTTATTCTTCTTGTGCCCCCTCTTTCCACAACTATAACATATTTTAAGAGTCATCCAATATCTCCCTAAGTGACGGTTCTTGCAAACCAAACAATTCGTCTTAGTAGTACCAACAACCCTTTTTTGTTACTCATATACTCTCATCATATGATCTGGAGGTGCAGTCATATTGGTAGGAACAATGACACTTCCCCTAGTAACAAGTTCTTGCAACCCCTCCATGGCTCGATACATTCTTACAATGAACTCTTTTGCAATCTCCCCCTAGATTCAATGGTGGGGTCATTCCCTCCTTACTATTTTGAACTCGTGGATTACTCATCTGGAAAATGAGACATAACGAGGAAATTAGCTTCCTATCTTGGGCTCTATCGCATCTGGAATATCAAAGAAGTGTGAAATTTCTTAAATGTCCATGTAGCCTCATCATTATAGATGTGGTCGACAACACACCGATAAGAAAGGAAATACTAGTACAGCTCCGAGACATCTTAGGAAACTTTAAAACTTTAGGCTCTGATACCAAGTTTGTCACGTTCCAAACTCGGAGAGCGTGAACGGTGCTCAACTGAGTGAACCTGGCCGAGCAAGCCTGTTAGATTTCCTTCTACCCAAAATCGTTCATGAATAAAGAGGAGATGTACTCCATTTATCAAACACTTAAAAGATTTCATTAATAACTCTTATCTCATTCTAAATAGTAGTTTCATTCATAATTTCTAAAATATTACAGGTTGGTAGATATAAAGAAAAACATGTTTGCCAAATTTCAATATTTCTAGTCCAATTCCCAACATCAAACACCACCGACAACCTATCTACGGAGCCTCTAAGTACAACAGAATAAAGATATGCGAAAAACCGGCAACAATGCCCTAGCTATACCTCAAAACACAAAGTACATGAAGGAAAAAAGATATGTGACCCTGAAATGAAGTGGAGCTCACCAAGTCAGCTGGGAAGAGAGTGTACCGCTATCACTGATCAATGCCGCCTACTGTGGAACCACCTGCATCCATTAAAGATACAACGCTCCCAGTAAAAGGAATGTTAGTACCGCCGAATAGCACTAGTATGTATGACCAAATATTCTCTTTGAAAATAGAATGTCCAAGTGAGAAAGGGAAAACCATAGAGACAGCAAGTCACAATCAACAATATCCAAATCCCCAATTGAAACATAATAAATTTTCAAAATACGAAAATAATATATTTTTGGTTGGAAGATTATTAGTACTAATATACCACCGTATTTTTAGCACGGAGTTCGGTCACACCCTATCGGCTAGACCATCTCCCCAAGAACAATGCGGTTTTACATGTGATGCGAAAGAAAGGTGTTACCAAGAGTAGTACCACCATGTTTGCAATATGGTGTCCGATCTCCACCCGATCAACTAGGCCTCCTTCCCACATATGTCGTGTTCCAATTCTCACCTATTATCAGTTTCATCCCAATAAATAGAATAATCATAATTTCACCGATATTTTAATTTCATCCTGAATAAGGCAAATAATTACAATCCATCCTTACACCGGCATGTGTAATTTCAGGTGTGAGCCTTATGACCCATCGTTCCTCGCTTTGCTAATGATACTCCCAAAAATATTTTTTTGTTTTGCATACAAGGAAACAAAAGCAAAAATGTATTCACCTCATCATATTTCACATTGAAAAAATCTTCACAAGTATTTTCACCCAATCATTGTCACATCCCTTTTTTCACCTCAGTAACCCTCTTAAAAATAAATAAAATGATTTGTAAATTTCAAAAGGCTTCTCAATTAGAAAGTGACAAAGAATTATTTTCAAAATAACTTTTCAGAGTCGTACCTGATATTTTATTCGGTGTGTAAAGTCACCATTTTTTTAGAAATAATTTTTCCTTTTAAAACACTTTGGACTCTAAAACTAAGTCTGCACCAAAGTTCTAGGAAGAGGGTTCATTTAACTTGGGGAAAAGGTATTAGGAATTCCTTGAGTCCCTAAAAGTCACGGTTGTGTACTCGATCTAGTTGTCTTTTAAACTATTCAATTTGAGGTAAAAATAAATACAAAAAAGAAACGTAAACACACAAGAGGCTCGAGTTCGTCCCTACCTAATAAAGGAATATGAAAAATAGAAATAAAAATACTAGGAATTCTACTTTCAGCCTCCAAATACAAGTACTTTGGGGCATACCCCAGATAAAAATATATACAAATTTTGTGGGGCGTTCCCTAGATAATAAACTAGAAGAAACGACCTCTCGCTTCAAAAATGAAATAAAGATAATCTAAGATTTGTCTACTCAAGTTTTGACGGCCTATAACATACTACTAACAGATAATAGAATAAATAAGGTAAATAAAAGAAAACTAAGTAAAAGGAAAATTCAACTCGTACTCAAATTCTTTTACTTTTTCAATTTTATATATTTAGATCGAGTCCAATCCTAAAACATGCAAAGCAACATAAAACTACTACAGACTCGACCTACCCCCCCCCGACCTACTGTAGAAGAACCAAGTACACTCAAACTAATTTTCAAGCAAATTTCAAAAGCCTCAAACATGCCTAATATGAATTACTCTAAAGATAAAACTAAAAATCTCTTAAAGTGACATACTAAATCGTGGATTTACGAATTGTCTAATGTTGGGTCTAAACCGTAGTGTAATATACTCTCACCATAGATTCAAAAACTTATTTGTTGACTTTGGAAATTGTCGACACCAACAGATACTAGGACGTCTTCCTTTTCGTTTCTTTGTTAAGATAATAAACTCAATATATAATTTCAAACACACAATAAGAGTCTAACTAATAAGAAACTGACTAATAAATTTTTTTTATGATAAAATAAAGAGAATAAAATCCTATAGTAAGGTTACTGAAGTTCAGAAATAGCACTATGACATTTTTAACTCCAATAACACCCTGTGAGTTATTCTCAAACTAGAAATCTCAACTAAAAAATTAAATTCAAAAAAAAAAAAAAAAAAACAGATTCGATATTCCTCAAAACAAGATTTAATGAACTCACATGCAAACATGAAATTATTAGATAGAAGATTCAGCTAAGATTTCTACAGCAACACATTGATATCTCAAGCCTTGGAAGATCAAATATACACTAACAAGTCATACAAACTTATCACCATAGAACATGAAATGAATGAAGGAAAGGGAAGAAATAGACATCACAAAGTTTTCTAAATCAAATTGCTGCTCAGATGTGTCACAAAGAATGTCGAATGGGACAGTGACCTCGAACCTCGAACGGCAACTTCTTAATCGAACTCCACGATTTGAACACCAAAATTCCAAAATTCAAACTGAAGATGCAGGATATTTTTTTTTTTTGTACTTTCTGAGATTAAAACCAACTTAAAAATCTAAACAAAGACCCCAAAATGAAAGAAGAAACTGAGTTCTCTTTTTTTTTTTTTTTTTAAGTATTTTTCTGATTTCGAAATTATGAAGCAAATTCAAAAACAAAATCCCAAGAATCAAAACCAGGAGTGAGAAGAAAAACTCCTTTTGTGAAACCCTAATTTCTTGTCCTTTCCCTTTCCTCTTAACATCTTTTTTTTTCAAATCCGAATGATGAGAAGATTTTTATAGCAGCTACTGAAGCTTCTACACTTGCTCTCCAAGAAATAGCTTAAAGCCGTAGATCTCTCTTGATTGGACGGATCTTTGACAAATGGAGGGCTAGGATAAAAAAATATTGATCCTACGACACCTATTGATCTTAAATCCGTCCAAGAGAGATTGGGAGCACGTGAAAGAAAAGGGGAGAATATTCTTGTGTCAGAAGTTCGTTATGGTTAGGGCTACGTAGCAAAGAGGGAAGAAAGGGGAGGGGACCAAAACCACATTGCCGGAAAAGTAAAATTCTGGCGAGTTGGGCGGAGGCAGTTAGGGTGGAGATAGGTGAGGCGGCTGGATGGTTAGAGAGAGAGTTAGGGTTAGGTTTTGGGAAATATTAAGGTTTTATATGGTTGTGGGGAAGGATATGGGCTCTTAGATCTAAAAGAATAAACGGGTCAGATTAAAAATGGAGATGGGGCGGGTTAGGGGTGGATCCGGTGGTCTAGGTTGAAAAAAAACATTGGGCTCGGGTAGTGGGCTAGGAAATTAGCTGCATTGAGCTGAAAATGGACTAATTCCATATTATGAATTAAGAACAAATCCAAATTAATTTACTATCCTAAAAATAAAATACTACTACTATTAATCCATGCTAATTAAATAAGATTGTTCTAATTGCAAAAATAGTAAAATTATACATTGAGGTAACAAATAAGACTATTTTTGTAATTTTTTATTTTATGAAAGGTAGATAAACTAAAAATAACTAGATATTATATCAATTAGCTAAATAAAAGAAAATATTTTGTAAATTTTATTTTTGTAATAAAATAAAGTAAAATATTCAAAATTAGTTAAAATAACGATATTACACCTAAACTAAATATTTAAATGCTAAAATGTGTAGAATCTGAGGGGTCAAAAATTACATGTCTACAGCTGCCCCTCTTTGACTGAAAACACGAAGAAATTTTAGACAAAGAACGGCGAAACAGGTTTGTGGACCCGACCCTTATTTAGACAGATAAAAAACTAAAAGAAATGAGCATGTGATTGATCATTGCTATCTGAGCTACCTACATATCCTTGGCTATAAAAGAATCAGGTCATGTGTAGTTCAAAAGTGAATGCAGTGATGGAGTGTGTGGAAAGGATGAGAGAGTCGAGTGAGATATTGTTTCGCCGAGGTTCCGATCTGCGGTCCTGTTATTACATCAAATCCAAATCTAAAAGAACTAAGCAAGCCTATCAGCTATGGGTTACAAGATTCCTATCTATAAGTTTACTGAAGCTTGATCTTGAGTCTTGAATGGTTCTTCATGCAGACTTTTGATTTGAGCCTTGAAGCTTGCTAGCTGCAGGTGCTGATTCATTCTTCGACGACTTCTTCGGATCAAGACCGGACATGCAGTACTCATGACTTCAACCATATCTTGAGCAGTTCACATCATTCATTTGCTTTTGCATTTGGATTTACACTTTTTTTTCATTCTAGATTGAGACTTCTTCTTTTGGTCATCTCGGACTGTCGACTCGCATTCTTGAGGCGAGCTTCTGCTACTTCTAACTTGAATTGAGTTCTGAAATAACTTTCCTCGTTCTTTAGGTAGGTGCATGCTACTGGCTTGAAATTTGAAGTAACTCTGAAAAGAATTTCCTAGTTCTCCAAGAGGGTCCCTACAATCAAAACAGCAAAACAAATAAAATTTTCAGCCACATTTTGTACTAGGAAGATTTGTGAGTTGTTAGAAAAACTGTAAATCACCTATGTTGTTGATGCAATAATGAGAGTAAAACTAAACAATCAACTAGGATGTGAATCTCCCAGGCATGAACTCAAATGGCTCAAACTAGGAAGTGCGTCTCCTAGGGATGAAACTTGAATGAACCAAACTAGGAAGTACGTCTCCTAAGGATAAAACTCGAATGAATCAAACTAAGGAAGTGCGTCTCCTAGGGATAAAACTTGAATGAACCAAACTAGGAAGTGCGTCCCTTAGGGGTAAAACTTGAATGACTCAAACTAGGAAGTGCGTCTCCTAGGGGTGAAACTTGAATGGCCTAAAATTAGGAACTGCATCTCCTAGGGGTAAAATCTCAATTTAGGAAGTGCGTCTCCTAAAAAAAATATAACTTGAAAGACCCAGACTAGAAAGTGCGTCTCCTAGGGGTAAAATATCAATTTTGGAAGTGCGTCTCTTAAAACAAAATATAATCTAAAAGACCCAGACTACGAAGTGCGTCTCCTAGGGGTGAAACATCAATGGCTCAAACTAGGAAGTGCGTCTCCTAGGAATTAACTTAAATAATCCAAAACTAGGAAGTGCATCTCCTAAGGATAAAATCTCAATTTAGGAAGTGTGTCTCCTAAAAAAAATTATAACCTGAAAGACCCAACTAGAAAGTGCATCTCCTAGGGGTAAAATGTGCGTCTCTTAAAACAAAATTAACCTAAAAGACCCAGACTAGGAAGTGCGTCTCCTAGGGGTGAAACATCAATAACTCAAACTAGGAAGTGTGTCTCCAGGAATGAAATTAAATAATCCAAAACTAGGAAGTGCGTCTCCTAAGGGTAAAATTTCAATTTAGGAAGTGCGTCTCCTAAAACAAAAATATAACCTGAAAGACCCAGACTAGAAAATGCGTCTCTTAAAAGTATATCGTGCAAAATATAGACTGGGAAGTGCGTCTCCTAGGGGTGAAACTTAAATTGACCAAACTAGAAGGTACATCTCCTAGGGCTGAACTTAAATGACCCAAACTAGGAAGTGCTTCTCCTAAGGGTGAAATCTAAATTTAAGATGTGCTTCTACTAACTCAAAAATATAACCTGAAAGACTTAGACTAGGAAGTACGTCTCCTAGGGGTCAAACTTCAATAACTCAAACTAGGAAGTGCATCTTCTAGGAATGAACTTAAAAGACCTAAAACTAGGAAGCGCGTCTCCTAGGGGCAAAATCCCAATTTAGGAAGTGCGTCTCCTAAAACAAAAGTATAACCTGAAAGACCCAGACTAGGAAATGCATCTCCTAGGGGTGATGAGTGATCTTCTCAGCAGAATTTGGGCATTACACCTAAAAAATTCAAGCTTCCAAGCTTTCTTACAAACATAGCCTTTATCCATGTTTCAGACAAAGAAAACTTGTGAGTTTAAAATATGGTAGTTAGTTTGTATCCTTGACTACTAGAGCGATTTCTCTTGTACTTGTCATGATCAACTTGGACTTCAACTTGGCAGACATTGCTTGTTATCGGTCAACCATTTTTACAAACAACCCTTATCATAAGAAATATTCATGATTCGATCATGTCTAATACCTTATGCCTGGTGCATTGCACTCGTGTTCTAACAGTCCCAAATCATTACATTTTACATCAACCACAAAAAACATCTATTATTACCAACTCAGCGCACACACTATTCTCATGTGTCTTATGCCATTTTGACGTGTTTGTCAGACTATGCTTTGTGATTAAAAAGATGGTAGCATATTTTGAAGTCATCTATCACTTGTTTCGACACAAATAGACTCAAAAGGGACTCCATCAAAACAAGAAGAACAAAGTAAGGAGAAAAAAGAGAAGAGATGGTATCTAAAAAGAAAGTAGTTTACCCAAGAAAAGAACAACGTGGAAATTAATCTGATTTGAAGGCAAGCTCCACTGATCATGACATGCATTTTTGATGGCATGATCTGTCAAGCGAGTCCAATCTTTAACTCTTGTTACGCCTCTAAGTTGTGAAACTGGCTTTCAACGCTCCAATTATCCTATTTGATCCACAATCCTCAGTCGACTTGTGGTGCCCTGAAGGGTTTTCACCATCAAGCCTCTCTCATTTTGCTCTTTTTATCAACTCGCCATCGTCTTACAGTGGCCATGAAGGTTTTCACCGATTAGACTCTCTCATTTTATCATTTTCTCTCTTTGTGCTGAGAATAAGGTATTACCCATGATACAAGAAGATCATACTTTTACCACACAATTTATTTGGCATCCTCAAAGATTGATCGGAAGGTCTTCCTTTGGGCCGTAATGTAGGTTTTTGGATAGGGTAGGAAAGAAATGGTGGTACGAAGGCTCAAAATAATTTAAGATGAAATGGTTCAAAATTACAACTTTTGGAATCAAATTCTTTGGCCAAATTAAAACTTCTGCCCCAATCTGGGGAATTTATTTTTCTTTTTTTTTTGGATTTTTGCTTTGATGGGACCGAACATCAGAGTAAGGCTGCCTACGTATCCTTAAAAGGAACCAGGTCAAACGTAGTTCCAACACGAAGTTGGTTTACTTTGTTGTTTTTCTTTTCCTTTTTTCCCTTCTTTTTCTTGTTCTTCTTTTCTTTCCTTTTACTTTTTTTAATTTTTTTTTCTTTTCTATTTATTTCCTTCTTCTTATTTTTCTTTTTCTTTTTTTATTTTTTCTTTCTATTTTATAACTCTACTTCTGATTCTAAAAGAGGGGTATAAAAGAATGTAAATAAGGCTCAAAAGGGGTAGCAAAGGATGACAGTATTTGGGTAGCAGAACAAAATGCCTTAGTCATACCAAACCTTGAGAAATCAAAGTACAAACATGAAAAGGAATCATACATAGTATCTATTGATGGCATTAACACAAACAGAAAGTGCTAATAAGAAATACCTTTGTCCAAATGAATGATCCTTGCAAGTTCGAAGTAGACTTGACTCAACCTTACCTTAATGTGGAAGAATGTATTTCATCACTGACTGATCTTCCTCAAGCTACCAGAGAGACATTCCCTTATTGTATGGTCTCATCAACCTCTTGATTTCCCAAGCTAACTGCCTCAATTTCACTCAATTCAAGCTTTATGTTATCTCAGAATGCGTGAATCTTTACTTGTTTCCTTAAGTGCATCTTTTATCATATTCAAAACTATGTCACTGCTTCATGATTACACTAACTTTCAAGACCAGACTGAGAATTATGCATGCATGTCATGCCACTAGAGTCAGCATGAAAAGAACTATAAAAGAAAAAGTGATCTAAACAAAAACTGACTAGAACTAACATCAAACAGCAGATTGCATTAGATAGACGGTGAAATGGGTTTGAACAAAACAACTAAAATAGACATGGGTTACAACAGCGGAAAAATCCTAGATAACACTAGACGAATTACTAAAACTAAACAAACTAGGGCCAATAAGAAGAAGAAGGGTTTGATCCACAAGACAATATCCGGATTACAATCCTGAAATAAACTGAAAAATAGAAATAACAACAAAATAAACCACCAAAACTCCTCCCTCACTACTGGAAAATTCACCTATGGCTACGCAGGGAAAACCGCTCCAATAGGTAAGACAACCGTTGCCATAGATGTATTGCTACAGTTCAGCGCCCGTTCCACGAGCTATCGTGGCTATAGAGTTTATGGAACGGTTTTTGGAACGGTTCTAATAACCATTGCTATAGAATAGTCTATCGTTACGGTTTTTCCTCTTCATGTTGGAACGATTATTCTTATCAATTGCAACGGTTAATAACTGTTACCATAAAGTTAAATGCAACAGCCATAAACCATTACTATATCTATCAAAACCGTTACAGTAATAATAGAAATGTCAACGATATCTTTAAGATATTGCAACGGTTGAACTACCTATTGCAACGATTTGTAGATTATTTTGGAACGGTTTGTAAATACTATGGCAACGGTTCACTAACATATTGCAACGGTTGTTAGATTATTTTGGAACGGTTTGTAGATACTATGGCAACGGTTCACTAACATATTGCAACGGTTGTTAGATTATTTTGGAATGGTTTGTAGGTCCTATGGCAACGATTGATCTACCCATTTTAACAATTTTTATATGATTTTGGAACGGTTTTCAGTTCCTATGGCAACAGTTTTGTTAGCTGTAACAATTTAATTGAATTAAAAATAGTGCCACCTGTCGTAAATAACGATTTTACATATATATATATATATATATATTAAACTATAAAACACTAAAATTTATATAAACACAAAATGAAACTTTTGATAATCCAAATTGTCCGACAAGTTAATTATAAATCCATAGATAGTGATGAAACCAATAACATACATTTGATATTTCAACATCAAAAGTTTTAAAAAATTTTGATAACAAACATTCCTAGAAATAGCCACATGCATCTACAACAATCAACAATTCAAAATTCAAGTAAGGTCTAGATCTTCATCACTTCCTCCGTCTTCCATCTCTTCATCTACTCCACCTACAAAAGAGTAGTATAAAGTGAGATTTGCAAAATGGATTAAAGAAAACATTTTTTCTTTAACTCTAACAAGATAGGAACAGCAAAAATACTTCAAAAACAATATTGTCCTATTTTTATATGCCTTTTTCTGATTTTACACTTCCCTTGGTATCTCATATAATGGTATTGGATGCATAAACAAAAGGTCTAAACAGCTGATACACTGCTTAAGTTGGTGTCAAAGTTGAAGTAAACAACTATATTTTCAGGATTTGCATCTCTAAAAGATCATGTAGAGCAGAGAACAAAGAATTTACTGAACAAATTGAGAAAACCCAAAGTAGGATAATTCTAGAGTAGCAGGTCCTTGAGGATTGGAAAAAAGCCAATGAACTAGGATACCAAAGACAAACTCAAAAAGCTGGATCAAAAAGAAAAGATGATCATATAATTGCAAAGGAAGCAAAGGATACTACTGTAAATGAGAACCTCCAAACAACTAAAATAACCTTAGCTCACACCAATAAGACTGCAAAAAATATATCTGAACCATTAGTGGGTGAAAGATTGAAGAAGAAGAAACAGATATTAGTGCAACCTACAAAGAGTTTGAATTCACATTGAGTAGTCACCAGTTTCTCTACATACTAAAACTAACATTTTGAATGTTAATATCATGCAGGGAATAAGACTGGAACTATGTGGTGATGACATAATTGGGTTTCTATCACACGTAACTCATATACTTAGGGAGAATGGTCTTTCCGTTTCGAAGGATAAGGTTACGACAAGGGGGGTCTCAAGCTATTAATGTATTCTATGTTACTGATGCATCAGGAAGTCAAGTTAAAAGTGAAACCATTGAAGCAGTCCGTAAAGAAATAGGTCAGACTGTTCTTCGTGTCATGGACAACGTCTACTCTGATTCTCTTCGTGTAAAGAAATAGGCCAGAAATAAGTAGTATAAAGGAAAATTAGTACTCTAAAATAGGGAGAACTCTGATTATAGACTAACAAATTAGAGACATTAGATCACTCTACAACATATAAAAATATCAAAGATAAGGAAGTGAAGAATTCTTCTAATGAGATCACAGGGAATACAAGGCAGGGGAAAGTAAATAATGAAGAATAGGACATCAGTGAGAAGCAACATAAAAAAGAGGAGAAGAAAAGGAAAGAGAAGACGTGTAATATTTGCTACGGACTAACCTTGGTTGTTACTGCCAGCGGATGGGCGATTGATTGGTTTAATAGCACCTTATTGTGCAGAAGGAGCTTCGCCAGGTGCACGAGCACTAAATATTAGCATGTTAGGATCAAGTCTTAAATCGGGGTTGAGACGTTGAAGTCGTGTAACGACGTTCATCGTAATATCTTGTTCCATAGCATCCTTTTGTGCATTGAGCTCTTCCAGCAATTTTTCCTTTTGTGCATTGAGCTTTTCCAACAATTTTTGTTGCATCCTCTCTTCCATTTCCTCCATTTTTTGTTCCATTCTCTCATCAGTAGCATTTACGGAGGATCCAAAATCTCCTTTTTTCTTCCTTAAGATAGTTTTGTTGACTCCTCGTCCATACAATCTTACCCGGCCTGGGTGCTCAGGTCCCATAACTTATGCAAACGCGTCAACTGAATCGATACCATCTCCACTTTCTTAAGTGGATTGTATTCTCTCTATTTCAGCCTACAAACCAAATTTAAGAGAATAGAGTATAAGTAAAATAAAACTAAGTCGATAATTTAGAACAAATAAATAATCACGATAATCTTTAAACTAGAAATTTCTTAAAATTTTACTCATTGTACTCTCATAAGAGCTTTTGTATACTCGATCAGGTTTTCTTTTTCTTGTAGCCACAAAGATATCTTTACTTGATAGAGTATCCGAAGTATCATCCATTTCCTTCTTTTTTTCCTAGTAAAAAAGAAAACTGGTAAAATAATATTTTCATTCAAAGTTAGCAAGTTCACACTTAAAGAAAAATAAGAGAAAAAAATCAAACCTCGATAATTTGAGCAAAACATTTTTTTTCCAGCAGTGTGTGGATGCTTCAACTTTTTTCGATTCTCGATATTGGTTTTCAGACATTTTTTGCAAATAAACAAGCAAAAATTATTCATACTTAACTTGCACAATTGAAGCATGCTTACTCAATGTGAAATAGTTTGTTATTATAAACTCCTATAATTACAGTCTGCCTTTAAGTAATAAGCAGAAGAGCTCATCATAATTCTTTTTATAGGCAAAATAGACAGAGCACATAACCATTTTAAAGCTGATCAAAACAAATTTTGAAGGAGTTGGTAATAACTAAGCAAGTTCATCTTGTTTCTAACCATTCAGGTGAGATAAGAATTAAAAGTTATGCTCAAAACATTCAGGGAACTCCTCATAAAAACTCCAGAAACCAATATAAGAAAGTAGTTAAATGTAAATGGAAATAAAGAAAGGCTTAAAGCTTTCAGGCTACTCATGAATGTATTAGCAAAATAGTATATTCCATTAGCCATTTGAAGGCTTTGATCATGCTGCATTTTTACTAGACAAAAGAAATAGGAATCCATATATCACAAAGTCCATAATTTAGGTAGTCAAATACTTTGTTTGCTTTGTTGCAACTGGAGTTGAATAGAGTGCGCGATTGCAAGCTATTGTGCTAATTTGAGAAAATGAAAGGAGATTCTGTATTTTGCTTGCATCCTTGCATGCTGACCAGAGGTTTCTTGCTCATAGGATGTAATTTTGAGGCTTGGCTCCCTAGTATTTAGGTTTTTGGTTTCTAATGCCAAAGCTAGGACTAGCCATTAATGAATAGTAAGAATTTCTAGAACGTTTAGCTCTTCTTTTTGTTACCTTTCACAAAGTTTCAGTTGCTGGAGAACAGTCATTTCTAGAGTACCTGGGTCCCTCGAAAGGCTTGTCGCAGTAGAGGGTGCTGATACCCATATGTGAAGAGTAAAAGATATCTCTGTGAACCTTGCTTCGCTTGAAGTTCTGTTATAAAGGAATTCTTTTTTACATAAATCCACCTAAATAGATGGAGGGTTAGGCTCTACCTAGTAAACAGGGGTTAGAAAGACTATATTGAAACTAATCAAACTCTACTGGGCTATTGGACTCGGCATCTCTTAACAACAAAATAAGGAATGTCTATGTTGATATAGAAGTACCCACACCTATGTGGGGTATAAGGGGTGAAGAAATTGACTAAAAACTGCATGGATTGCAGTAAACTCTTTTCCCATTCAATACCTCGCTGACATTCTGTCAGTACAATATAAAACTAACTCATAAAACTAGCAAACTGAGTTGGAAAAAGTTTGATGTAATTACCTTGGCGGCATCAGAGTTCCAATAGTCAAGAAGATCTTTAAAGTGAGATGCAGGAACATTTTGTGGCCTATTCTGCATTCAAAGCTCGTCATTCTCATATGTATCAAAGCGCTTTTTCTTCAACTGACTTTTATACTTTCTCCAAGAAGTACAAACTGAATCAAAAATCCAATTCTTCGCCTCTTCAGGAATATCATATTTTTCCTACAAATTTAGTGCAATTGGGTTAATATAAGAAATGTGAAATATCGACGCTTATTGAACATTAGGAACTTCATACCTTGACATATTTTCAAATATTATTTTTTATCTACTTTCCTCCAATCAAATACATTAAAAGGACAAAAGGTTTCATTCCTTCCCAATGTGCCGAGGAAGCTACCCAACTCTTTCACAACTTCCTTAGTGAGACCAATGGGTTGATTGAACTCATTTAGTATGATTATTTTACGGTCCTTCCTACCGTGCACACTTTGCATTTGAGTAGGGCCTCTTTTTCTTTTTGGCACAGAAGGGCCTGCCCTAATACAAAATAAGTATAATCACCAATCACCTCTGTTAGTTACTTTTATGATTAAATTTATATATACTTGCTTGGTTCCTCAGATTTTTCAATTGCTTCATGATCGGTAGAATCCTCAAATAGTTCATGCACAACTTGTGATGTAGGAGTGATGGAATCCATTGGTACTTGCCGCACTTGTTCTTGTACTCCTTGTGCTGTAGAAGAGGTAGAAATCAATGGCACTTGTCGCACTGTTTCTTGCAGTTGAGATCTTTGTGAAACCTTCTCAGCTTCTGATTGTCTTTCTTCATTTTCATGAAAGGTTCTTTTTGTTGTCAACGATTGATTTCGCAAAAATGCAAGTGATCGAGATTCTGATTGTCTTTCTTCATTTTCATGAAAGGTTCTTTTTGTTGTCAACGATTGATTTCGCAAAAATGCAAGTGATCGAGATTCTGATTGTCTTTCTTCATTTTCATGAAAGGTTCTTTTTGTTGTCAACGATTGATTTCGCAAAAATGCAAGTGATCGAGATTCTGATTGTCTTTCTTCATTTTCATTAGACCTTATAGCTTGAGAGGTTCTCTTTGTTGTCAATGACAAAATCTTTTGGTTTCGCAAAGACGCAAGTGATCCAGCTGGAATGCGGTTGGATATTTTTTTGTTTTTGCTTGAACACCCTTCTTGATTCATGACCTTTTAAAATCTCTGCCAGATACAAAAAAGCAGACGCGAAATAGTATAAGATGAGTACATATTACTGAAAAAGGAGAAGTATGAAAAGAAAAGGTAGAGAGGCAAAACTATGTATGGAAATAGGAAAAAAATATAAAAGTTGAAAGACATGAGCAAGAAAAAAGGAACTTACTCTTTCTGTTCAGCTTCCTTCTGATTCAACACCTATTTGAGCACCTAAAGATGTTCTAATTTGCAAGGCTGATCACTAACAGGAGAGTAACTTCTATTAGTTAAAAAACAACGAGAGCCGGAGGTAAGAAATAAGCACCAATTAAAGAAAACCAAATGATTACAATTTGTTTCAAACTGGCACACAATAAAAGATTGAATAAAATGTAAAAATAATATTCTTCGAAGTTTCTAATTAACTCCAAAATGATCTAGTTGTCAAAGTCTCAGACATGCAAGTAACTGTCAACCCCATATGGACCCTCTAACAGAAGCATACAATTCTAGAGAAGGGACTATTAGTAATTGGCCCAGGGAAGATATTCATGATGAATTTTAGAAAGATACCAAATGGGAATTAGAGGTGAGTAGAATTGAGGAACTGACTTTAGCCACCATCATTGAACAATCCAGAACATAGTTAAACAAGAGCCATGCTAAGTATGTGAGATGGATGTATATTCAAGAAGCCATACTTAAGTAAAAACCCCAACTCAAATGGTTTGAGGAGGAAGATTGCAATAGTAGTTATTTTCACAACACAATCAAAGACAAAATTAATAAGAAGGTTACAGCTCCATAGAATCAAAAATCATAGAGGGCATAGACTTAAGATGATGACAAGATACCCAAAGCAGCAATAATATATTTTGAGAAATTATTCAACTTGGGATCTCCAGTTGCAGACAATAAAGTAAGGAGTTGTAGGGAAGATATTATACATCAAATCACAAACCTGTGCCAAATTTGTGGTACAGATGATCATTAGCGCTTAGATGCTTCTGAAGCTGCACAAAAAGTAATGCAAGATAGTATAACCTTAGTTACACATTTGATTTAACTCTTTCTTCAGCTAGTAGATATCAAAACAGTATAATAATGAAGTTATCTGGTACAACATTAAATTACTGGATTGTATAATTTATTCATTAAGTAACATTTTTTACGTAAAATATGATGACTATGTTCCATTCCTTATCATAATGACTCGAAATTTACCATAACTAACAGATATAATAACTGAGGCCAAAATTACTATACTTATCAATCAATAAGTAAAAAGACATCCATCTTCAAAACTGTAGTCAATGAGAAATCTGAAAAAATAAAAATAAAAATAAAAAATGGCAGATTGAAAAGATCAAATGATCAAACGCACTCATAAATATGCACCAACAGTCAAACTTTCAGCATAAAACTATTTGAATCTGTTACAAAGTGCATTTACTCTACAGTCCATATTCTTCCATATTTGAAACTGGTAAAACTTTAAGAATCAATTAATATTGTAATCATATTTGCCATGCAGATCTTATATTTTTAATATACCTATATCAGAGATGGGTTTATCCAGTGGATAAGAAATGAGTGAATGAGTTTGGTTTCGCTGGGGAGGATACAGATCAAACTTCTAGTAATTCAGAAACTTTAGCACTGAAAGAAGACGAAAAGAAAACTAAGCTGAATTTTTCTTACATTTTACTACATCATCAATGAACTATGGAGTTTGGTTTTGGAATGTTCTCAGAAATGAGTAGCTTCATCGAGAATCTGAAATGACAGACAGCGGCTTGAGAGGTAATTTTGGCACTTCCAGGACATTAAGCTCCCCCTGACTTTCCTCAAGATCCTTTTCTTAAGTTTTTTTGAAGCCATAGTACCAGAATCTATTGTCATAGGTTTTTTGAGTTTGTTTTTCTTTTATTACTGTTGGAATCATATGTTTTGGGTGTAACTAAGATAACTGCTTAGTGACTTTAATTTACTTGATATTTTTGACAATCTTCATTCCGAAAAGTTTCAAATAGCAGTCTTAGAAAAACTTGCATATGTGATTATCTAACCATAATTTAGGCTATGTCAACCCTTTTCCAAATGGAGTTTCATAGCGAGGAAAAGAACTGTAACTGATTATGAAGTTGTACAATTTAGTTTCATTTCCTAAACATGGAGTTTACTATCGTATGTCACTCTAAATGTAATATGCAACAAAACTCTAGCATTCGAGCTCTGTTAATCAGTTTGCCTCTAGTAAGCAAACCAGCAGATCTTAATTTAGTTGTATATTTCAGCCATTTCTAGTAACTTCACAGGGTTATACTCAGCCGAGAAGATCATCATACTTTGCTTTTCATGTGTCAACCATTTAGAAGCAATTTCAGAGAGCAGTTTAATGTTTTTCTTTGTTAATGCAAGTAATCATATGTCAACACTTGATCCTCGACCATGCATCTACAAAAGCATGGATGGACTGTCCAAAAATCTCCCAAAGAGCCAAGAAGTGGGATATGCTACCAAGAAGCAAAATCCTTACTTGGGCTCCATATGTATGTTGTATTAGAATATTCGTATAGTACTTAAGGAGTTCAACTGGATTGTTTTTTTTGGTTAATAAGGAGTTCAATTCAGTTGAAGTTAAGTGCAATATATTTGACAAACTAATACTTCACTCGAGCTTTAGCCAAAAGGCTAAGAAATTTATGATAGATTTAACACTCTGAAACAACCAAAAATAATGATTACCAATTACTAGTTAAACAGATAACAGAATAATATACGCAGGAGATACATTATTAGACCTTTTGAATAACAACAACAATAATATAAATATATGGACTAAAGAAGACTACAAACTTACAAGAATTGACAAGTCTTCAACAAAATCTCTCGATACTGCACAAAAAATAAAAATAAACACAACTCAGATTAAATTGAAACCTTAAAAAAATCCAAAAGTAACAATAAAAAGTACAACAATATACCATCGGAGTTGAGATTTTTGAGGTTAAAAGAAAGCAGAAAAATAGGAGTCAACACTGAAATAACAAGCAACGAGAGGATAGAAATCCTCGTACATCGTCAAAATTTCCTCATCAAAGCATAAATATGAAACAAAAGCCAAAAGAGTATTGGATAATCAGAAAGATTAGCAGGGGAGGGGAGATCCACTGAAGCAACAAAAGCAATGAGCAAAAACAAAGGCACTTAAAAAACAAAATAAACATTCTCGTCCATTTAGATGACAAATAAAATCTGCAATAGCTGACTTACGATTTAAACAACCCAGATATTTAAACAAAAAAATTAAAAAAACAGCTAAAAAATAAGCCTTCAACACCCACAAGAGTTATGATATCGAATAAGATTTGCGATGGCCATTTTGCATACTTCATTGCAACAAAGAGCAAGAAATTAGAAATCAAAACTCAAAAGGAGAGAGTATCCTGTTTACGATTAAAACAACCCAGAAATTGGCTTCTGTTGTTGAGCCTGGAGCCCGAAATTAAGCCTTCCAATTAACGAATTTTTGAGTTTGAAGAAAGTGTTGATGGATGCTTGGATCGAATCTGAACCTGGAGAAGATGAGTCTGATGATGGAATCGCCTCTCTCCTCGTTAATTCCGGTAAAATTAAAATTAGGGCTTTAGTATTCTATTAGATATAAAAGTTAAAAATTAAAAATTAAAAATAAGATTGTGGGCGCCTTTAATTTTAGCGGGTATAGATATTTCGCTGGAAAATTTAAGGAGGGAATTAATGATCGTAACAATAGGTATAACCATTACGCTAGAATGGTTTATTGCTACGGTTATAAAAACCGTTGCCATATATACCTCTATAGGAACGGTTTTAGGACTATTGCTACGGTTAGGTTAATAAATGTCCCAGTAGTTCCAATATTTTTTTGTAACGGTTCAAACCGTAACAATACACTCTCTATAGCAACGGTTACTGATCTGTAGCGATAAAAAGCATTGCCATAGCTCCAATTTCTTGTAGTGCCTGTATAAACAAGGAAGGAGTGTGTTTCCAATTACCAAGCTCGGCATCTTAGCCACTGGATTGCACATCAAAATTACTGGGACCTTCACTAATTTCAATATCATTAACTTCCGTCAGCAAGTTCCCAAGAGGATACTCATACTCCCAGCCACCACACATCTTCCCCACAAAGTGTGCATCATCATGTGCATGTAAAGGATTCTGCGCAATATTCTGGGTGTCAATGTCCTGGACGACAATTATCCCTTCTTGAATCATTCTTTCTATCTATCTTTTGAAAGCACAACAATCTTTAATGCTATGACATTGGACATTAGAGTGGTACATGTACCATACAGTAGGATCAAAACCTTTTGCATATGGGTCCAGATTATAGCCGAGGAGCGGCTCAATCAGGCCAGACTGATTTAACTTTTCAAGTAAGCTTGTGTAGGATTTTCTGATTGGCGTGAAACTATTTCTTTGCCTTTGTTCCCCTCTATGACCCTGTTTCCTAGGGTTTTTGGGTGCTCAAAATGTTGTAAAGGCAAAAGAGTATTATGCGGTGGTTGTGCTCGCCATAAAGAGTGACCCAGTAGTTGGACAAATGACTGGATGTTGTTCGGAGGATAATACTGAGGTGGATTATGTGGAGCTCGGGGATAGGTTTGGGGTTGGGGTTGGGGTCGAGGCTAGGTATATTGGTGAGAAGGACCCGTTGAGCCATGTCGTGATCCAGAGACAACCATGGCAACATCATCATGTTCTTTCTGACCCAATAAGCTTCCCGTGTCGTTCTGAATTGCTTGTGTTGTGGCTTTTAAAGTAGAATAGCTCATGATATTGCTTGATTGCAACCCATCTTTTACCATTTCTCCCATTTTTACCACATCATTGAAATGCTTACTCACAACTGAGATCAAAGGCCGAAAGTAAGTAGGCTCTTGAGCCTGAAGAAAGTACTTAACTATCTCGGCTTCGTCCATCGGGGGATCGACTCGGGCAGCTTGCTCTCTCCATCTGATCCTGTATTCCCTAAAGTTTCATTAGTACTCTTTTCCATCTTGGTGAGGGACATGCGATCTGTCACAATTTCTATATTGTACTGAAAATACCGGGAAAAAGCCATAGCCATATCATCCCATGTGTACCACCTGCTAGCATCCCGATGGGTGTACCACTCCAAAGCTTCCTTACTCAGACTATGACTAAAATACGCCATCAATAATTTGTCCTTTTTACCGGCACCTCTCATCTTACTACATTAGCCTCTCAAATGGGCCACATGATCTCCATGTCCGTCGTACAAATCAAACTTTGGCATCTTAAACCCATCAGGCAGTTGGACGTCAGGAAACAAGCACACATCTTTGTAAGACATGCTCACCTAGCTTATCCCTTTCACGTTTCTTAAAGACTGCTCTAAGATTTTTACCTTCTTGGATATCTCATCTTCTCCACTATCTTTGCAGTATTTTCAGTTTATCCGAGAGGCTCAAAATGAGGAGCATAAAAGTATGGATCCAAGGCCTTAAAAGTTGGTTCTGGAGCATAGTGTTGCGCATCAGGGACTTTGAACACAGTCTGTCTGGATCAAGGAAGAGAATCTGGTGGAGGAGCTAAAGAAACATGTGTGGTCAAAGAAGCGGGATATGAGGTGGTTTTGTGGGGTGGAGTGTGAAAAGGTTGTGGGGAGATATCAGCAGCAGTGGAAATCTTGATTTGTGACAGTGGCGGAAGGGTTATAAGGCTTTCAGTGTAGTTAGTGGGAAATAATGGTGGAGGACTCCCACTAATCCAGGCTTGGTACATATCGGCCATCTATTTTTTTAACCTTAGGACCTCTTCTTTCAATTAGATTATTATTCAACAATCTCCTTAGACGAATCCACAACACCTGTGTCCAAGTCTTTACTAGCCATGACTACCTTGATCTTTGACCTTGTATTGTATGGATGAATTGCCACAGTGCCACAAACTAACAACCTTCTGTTATAATAACAATGACAGTAACAAAGAGGAGCAAAACAAAGCCAACACGTTAGCGTTAGGGCATTTATCAGATTGAAATATCACATTGTGTGTAATGCCCTTATCAACAATTAACGGTTCTAGAATGACTTTGCGGATCACAAGGTCATTTAGCATCATCCCAATATTGTTCATTTTATTCTTCTCTTTTCTTTCACTTCTTGGCTTCCTCATTTTACTTCCTCTATTTTCTTTCTAATTGTCACTATTTTCTTTCTCTCACCCCTCACGTCCCACCAACTTCATTCTCTTCTTTTATTTTTATTTTTTTAAATAATGATTCGATCAAACCATATGTAGGTTGCCTACGTATCATGTTCCACCTTAATCAGACCAAGCATAGTTCTAGAAAAGTAATGGACAAAATAAACTAAAAAACAAAAATATTTTTCGATTTTCATTTATAACTATTTTTTTTCAAATACAAATGGAAAGTACGATGAAAAAAGACTCGGCAAACTCTTACACCACCTAAAAGACTCAAAACTACTAGACAAGACAAGAAAGAAAAGAAAACATGAAACAGACTCAAAATATAAAAAGTCTCTTCAAACAAGCTCCCAAACGCGATGGTCCCGAGATATTTGTTATGCTCGAGCTCTTGTACACTGATCCACACCTGAATGAGAAAAAAATAAGACCAAATAGAGTTAGTGATTGGAGATATTGTGCGATGCCACAACACTTCCTATTGGACACATGCAAGACATGATTGAGCTATTTTTGAAAATTAACCTACGTGGCTACTAGCGCAAACTCAAAAAGAGTGAACCCAAAGACATGGAAATACCTCACTAAAGCTTATATGGATTCAAACTCCCAACAATCATGGCCCAAAATTAATTTGCAGAAATGACCTATTTTGCAAAAATGATCGATATGGCCAGAAGTGGCTAAAGATGCAATCTCAAAAAAGATGGACCTTAAAGTAATATGACACTTAGTTATAGACTCAAGATCCTAAGACATGGGGTCATTGAACCACTTTTGCAAAAATGGCCCCATTTTGCAAGAATGACCGATGTGGCCAAAAGTAGCTAGGCATGCAAATTCAACAAGAATAGACCTTAAAATTGAGAGGACGCCTTATTGTGGACTTAGGGCTCTAAGGCATAGGATAACAAGCCATTTTGAGAAAATATCCCTATTTTGCAAAATGACCAATGTGGACAAATGTGGTTAGACATGCAAGATTTGGCTATGATACCCGAAGCCAAGAATCAAAGATTCACTAAGAAGACCCGACCCTATGTGGGTTGCCTACGTATCCCGCCTTGAAAGATGAGAATCAGGTATGCGTAGTTCGGAAAGATTAGATACGGGAGAGAATTTTAAAAAAATACTGATTTAGAGAAAACATATTGTCTTTTTTTCTTTTTCTTTTTTTAAAAATGATGAAACATGTAAAAATCTTTTTGGATTATCTTTTTATATTTTCTCTTTTTTTGAAAAATGATGTAAAGTGCAAAATCTTTTTGAATTTTTCATCTTTATTTTTGCCTTTTCTTGAAAAAATTGTGAAAGAAAAATATAATTGGGCCCTACTTGCTTTATCTTTATACTTCACCCTCTTTTCTTTTTCATTTTCCCTCAACTATCATTGATCCGCCAAATGACCCTTTTACCCCTAAAGAATGTAGCATGTGGCACAGAGGATGATTAAATGTCTTTTTAGACCACGAACCCATTTTGACATAATTTGTATAGGCCTCCTAAAATGGAACATGTCACGACCCTAGTTCACCAATTGTGAACACGACTTGACGGCACCTAGTCTTCGCGACCAGGTAAGCCTAACACATTGCGGAAGTGATAACAATTGCCAAATTTATAACCAAAACTAAATAATAGGAATAATGTATACAGTTGCCGCCTGGCACATACACTTTAACTCAACACTGAAGTAACCTCCCAGACCAGGAAACCCACGGGTAACACAGGCTGAAAGAACATAAGTCACGGCTCTATCATCCAGAAATGTCTACACAACTGAACACATGAAATGGAACT
>MU785360.1:86168-103726 GCA_026770625.1 Nicotiana glauca
CACCTAATACCCTATTCGAACTTGTACCAATCCATAAATCACCTAAAACAATGCCGGAAACACGAATTAATCAAAGATTCAAGCCTATGAACTTCAAATTCTAACCAAACACACTTTCGATCAAAAACCTATCCAAACCTTGTCCGAATGACCTGAAATTTTGCGCACACATCCCAAATGACATGACGGAGCTACAGAAACTTCTGGAATTCAAATCCGACCCTCGGATCAAAAACTCACTATCGGACCGGAAACTTCAAAAATTCAAACTTCGGCATTTCAAGCCTAAAAGAGCTACGGACCTCCAATTAACATTCCAAACGCGCTCCCAACCCTAAAATCACCTAACGGAGCTAACGGAACCATCGGATTTTCATTCCGAGGTCGTCTTCACACTGTTCCAAATACGGACCATTTTTCATCTCTTGAGCTCTCATTTAAGGACTAAGTGTCCCAAAACACTCCGAATCCTAGAACCGAACGTCCCGGCAAACTAAAATAGCAGAAATGAACTTAGGGAAAGCAGTTAATGGGCGTTCGGGGCATAAATTCCAAAAACGACCGGCCGGGTCGGTACAGAACATAGTGCCTGGGACCAACCCTGCTAAGTGTAACTGACATGATGCAAATAAGCATGACCTAAAGGCCAACCTAAGTTTGGGTTTCATTATACAAGGCAATTCTGGGTGGTACATGGTCGATGGCGGCTGCTCTAGCTATCTGCCCACTCCATGCTCCCACACCACCCCCCTAAAGATACGGGTGACTCACAAAAAGGTCATATTCACTCAAACGTACTCTGAAAGAGTTGTTACAGAAAAAAGAAGCATGGTTACAAAAATAATGATAGTTTATAAAGCAATAACACATAAGGAAAATCGATAAACAAATAACCAAAAAAATAGGAAATAAGACAAACAAACAAAATAAACAAAGAAAATAAAGAAAGCAAACACCTCAACCGAATATCCTAAAAAGCCAACAAGAACAAGTACCAGCTCAAACCTGCAGTTCCCCAGTGGAGTCGTCAAAGCTGTCACATCCCTTTTTCACCTTACTAACCCTCTTAAAAATAAATAAAAAGATTTGTGAAGCACAGAAGGATTTTCAATTAGAAAGTGACAAAGAATTGTGTTCAAAAGGATTTTTTAGAGTCGCCACCTGATATTTGATTTCGGTGTGTCAGGTCACCATTTTTTAAGAAATAATTTTTCCTTTTAAAACAGTTTGGACTCCAAAACTAAGTTTGCACTAGAGTTATAGGTAAGGGGGTTCATTTGACTCGGGGAAAAGGTATTAGGCTGTCACGACCCCAAACCGGTCCGGTCGTGATGGCGCCTCTCTTGAAGACAAGGCCAGCCGACACAACACCCATATAACCCTTAATTAAACAACATTTCATAATATAAATCTGAATGAACAAAGTGAAAATAACATACAAGCCCGACATGGGGGTGTAACTAGCCATTAGCATCTATCAAGGTCTGAATACAACAAGAGTCTAAGAAAAATATACTAAATACAGTAATAGAAGTGAGAGGAAGGAAGCGGTGTTGCGAACGTCGTGCAACCACCCTGATAACTCTTATGACTCCACGTCTGAGCCATCAACATCCGCTACTGAATTCCGAAATACCTGAATCTGCACACGAGGTGCATAAAGTAATGTGAGTACTCCAATCCAGTAAGTAATAAGAGTAAATAAAGACTGAGCAGTAAGAAACAATGGATCCACATTTTTTTACATTAGGCTCAATAAGCACAATAGGCTTTCAGATCATAATACGAGCCAATCGTCTCATTTTAAATTCAGCTTTTTGGTAGAAGTCATTTAAAAAACCTTCCAGTAATTTCAGTAGGGGTTCAATATCATGTGTAATAGAAAGGATGAAAACCATAATCGGCCCCCCAGGCAAAACATAGTTCGTAAACAGCCCCTCGGGAAAAACCACAATCATAAACACCTCATAACTTAAAAATCTCAGTAGAAATAACCAATGCCAAATCAGTGATTAAATTCTAAACATCTCATAAACCCCAGTTTAAATAAAAGTTATTTTAAAATATTTGCTCGACATTTCGATAGAGGCTCAATATAAAAATGAGTGAAAACAGTCACTAATTCAACATATTCAATAGAAACTCACTTTAAAGAGGAGTGAATTCAACAAGTTCATAAACAGGCCTCTCAGGCAAAGCATCACTCATGTGCATGTACATATCTAACGCCCTTCGAGCTAGCCTCTCTTTCACTTGTGAATCATCTCTTACCAATCAATACTAGCACTCAACATTTACGCTCAATAGGTACCATATAATAACCGCTGCGGCGTGCAGCCTGATCCTATATCGTTGTGGCATGCAACTCGATCCATGTATTTCATCGACGACGTTCACTAGGGGTGTGCAGGCTCCGGGAGGGGCTCCTATAGACCAACCGCTATATCACTGCGACGTGCAACCCGATCCATATCATTATATATATATATTGCTGCCGCGTGCAGCCCGATCCATAGATATATAATCCTCACAACTAGGCCCTCGGCCTCTCTCAGTCATTAACCTTACCATCAGACTCTCATTCTATATCAGTCATCAATCTCACAACCAGACCCTCGGTCTATCTCAGTAAAATAGGGAACTCAGCCCATAACAGTTTCTATATATTTTTAAGAATATAGTGATAAAGCCAGATTTGAGTAATAACCAGGTAAAACATGACTGAGGATATGCTTTCAAACAAATAGAGTGAGGAAAGATAGCAAAAATGCCCTTAAGGGTCTCAACAAGTCGGCACAAGGCCCCAAACATGACATAAATCCAAAAATATATAACATCAAACAATTAACTATCAAATACACATTAAAATAATTGTTCGGGATGGACTAGGTCATAATCTCCAGCAGTGCTCTACCCCATGCTCGTCATCTAGCGTGTAAGTCACCTCAAAGTAACACAACGATATGAAATCCGGGGTTTCAAACCCTCAGGACAGTATTTACAATCATTACTTACCTCAATCCGAGCAGAATCCTACTCCACAATGCCTTTACCTCTCAAATCGACCATCGAATGCCTCGAATCTAGCCATAATGATTCGATTCATTTAATAAAAATTATAGAAATTATTTCCATACATTTTCCATCAAAAATCCGAAAATTACACTCAAAATTTGTTTGTGGGGCCCATATCTCGAAACCCGGCAAAAGTAACAAAATATGAAACCCCATCCAACCATGAGTCTAACCATACAAATTTTACCAAAATCCGACAATAATTCGGCCTCCAAATCTAGAATTTTCGTTTTTGAAAAGTTTACAATTTTTTTCCAATTTCTTCCATTTGATTCACTAATACTTGATGAAAACAACAATGGAATCATTAAATATAATGACTTTTGGATATAAAACACTTACCCCAATCCATATGGTGAGAATCGCTTCAATCCGAGATCCATAGCTCCAAAAATGAGAAAAACTCTCGGACTGCTCGAATTATACACTGTCCAGAAATTTTGCATCTGCGGTACTGTTCACCATAGGTGCGGTACTGTTCACTGCAGATGCGGTACAGTTCATCGCATCTGTGAAAATACCAGCAAGTGCCCAGAAAATTTCAGCAGCTTTTTATTTCACTAAAAATGCTCTAACTCTATCATACGAACTCGGAATTCGACGATTCTTGTTCCTATGAGTCAAAATAATAATACAAACCTATTCCTTCAATCGAAACTCAATTTGGAGCTCATTTGCTCAGTACAATACCCATTTGGCTCGTTAAACAATTAACTCATATTTCGCGTCAAAAACCCAATTGCGACTTGATGAAATTAGACCAAACTTTTCAGATCACTCCTACAATTCATTATTAGAATTCTGGAAGTCTCGAACTCAAATTTCAATCTCTGGAACTAAAATGAACCTTTGGATCATTACACGTTTATGCTCAAAACGACAAAAATCTTCCAAAACTTATCCGAGCCTCATGAGACCCCAATCAGACATGCCAACACATCCCATAACATCATTAAAACTTGTTCCATCCTTCGGAATGCCTAAAACAACATCAAATTACCAAAAACACATCGAATTCAAGCCTAAGTTTCTAAAAACATCCAAATTTCCCTTTCGATAAAAAACGTAACCAAACTACATCCGAATGACCTGGAATTTTGCACACAGATCCCAAATGTCACAACAAAGCTACTGAAACTCTCGAAATTCCATTCCGACCTCTATATCAAAATCTCACCTATCAACCGAAAAACGCTGAAATCTCACTTTCGCCAATTCAAGCCTAAACCTTTCCACGAACTTCCAAAATGCATTCTGATCACGCTCCCAAGTCCCAAATCACCTAACGGAGCTAACCAAATCATAAAAATTTCAATCCGAGCTCATATACAACTGAGTCAAATATTGGTCAAACCTTTCAAATTTCGAGCTACAACTGAGAACAGTTCTTTCAAATTTATTCTGATTTTCGTGAAAACCAAAACCAACAATTTACATCAATCATAATACATCACAGGGGTAAAGTCATGCTAGAGAACTGGCGATCAAAGTGCAAAAGCTTAAAACAATCGGTCGGGTCGTTACATAGGCATTCCCCGAGTCCCGTGAAAAGTCACGGTTGCGTACTCGATCTAGTTGGCTTTTAAAATATTCAAATTGAGGTAAAAATAAACACAGAAAATAAAAATAAACACACAAGAGGCTCGTGGTCATCCCCACCTAATAAAAGAAAGTGAAAATGAAAATAAAAATACTACGAGTTCTACTTTCGGCCTCCAAATACAAATACTTCGGGGCATACCCCGGATAAAAATATATACAAATTATGCGAGGCATTCTCCAGATAATAAACTAAAAGAAATGACTTCTCGCCTAAAAAATGAAATAAAGAAAACCTAAGGTTTTCCTACCCTATGACGGCCTATAACATACTACTAACGGATAATAGAATAAATAAGGTAAACAAAAGAAAACTAAGTAGAAGAAAAATTCAACTTGTGCTCAAATTCTTTTACTTTTTCATTTTTATATATTTAGATCGAGTTCAATCCTAAAGCATGCGAAGCAAAATAAAACAACTAACGGACTCGATCTTTTCCCCTCCCACAACCTTCGTTCATCCTTCAATCAACCCAAACAAACAACTAATACGCTTCTAAACAATTGTTCATGGACAAAGAAATTGCCGATATCATGGTCACAACTAAGCTTAAGGCAATTCTCAACACGTTGACATCACAATAGCATTCAATCATATCTAAAAAAATTAAATACTCACAACCTAACACACAAACAACTGTAGAAGAACCAAATACACTCAAATTAATTTTCAAACAAACTTCAGAAGCCTCAAACATGCCTAATATGAATTATTCTAAAGATAAAAATAAAAAACTCTTAAAGAAATACATTAAATCGTGGATTTATGAAATGTCTAATGTTGGGTGTAAACCTTAATGTAATATAAACTCACCATGGATTCAAAAACTTATTTCTTGACTCTGGAAATTGTCGACACCGACAGATACTAGCACATTTTCCTTTTCTTTTCTTTGTAAGATAATAAACTCAATATATAATCTCAAACACACAATAAGAGCCTAACTAAAAAGAAACCGAGTAATCAATTTTCTTTTCATGATAAAAGAAAGATAATAAAATCCTATAGTAAGGTTACTGAAGTTCAGAAATAGCACTATAACATTTTTTAACTTCTATAACATTCTATGAGTGATTCTCAAACTAGAAATCTCAACTAAACCATTGAATTTTAAAAAATAAAATAAAAATAAAAAAATAAAAAATAGATTTGATCTTCCTTAAAACAAAATTTAATGAACTCATATGCAAACATGAAGTTATTAGATAGTTGATTCAGCTAAGATTTCTATAGCAACACATTGATATCTCAAGCCTTGGAAGATCAAATATACACTAACAAGACATTCAAACTTATCACCATAGAACATGAAATGAATGAAGGAAAGGGAAGAAATAGACCTCACAAGAAGCTTTTTTAATCAAATTCCTGCTTAGATGTGTCACAAAGAATGTCGAATGACGAAATCTGATAAAAAACAGCTACAAAATGGGACAGTGGCCGCGACCTCAAACCTCGAACGACAACTTATTGTTGAAATGTGAAACATAATAAACTTGTTTCCATTAGTTCACATTAGTTTACATTTGTCTACATGTGTCTACATTAGTTCATGAACTAGACATTAAGTAAGTACATGCATTAGAGTGTGAATTTCTTTATGCATTGGTGTCATCCATGTACCTTGAATGAAGTGAGGTGTGGACTTAGTTATTGTGTTTACATATACACTAGGCTAGATGCATGAAAGAGTTCTCCTATAAATAGCTATGTAATCTAGCCATTTGATGTAAGCCAAGTTGAATAGAAATCCTCCTTTCCTCCATTTTTCTTCTTTGTGAGTTTTGAGTGTTCTTTTGTGTTGTCTTGCTCTCCCAAAATTTCTAACATTTGGTATCAGAGCTCGGTGTGTTTGAGGGACAACCAAACTTGAAGAAAGATGACGAATAGTAATGGAACTCCATTCCAAGTTCCTATGCTCACAAAAGAAAACTATGGAAATTGGTGTATCCGGATGAAGGCCTTACTTGGTGCCTATGATGTTTGGGAACCGGTGGAAGTTGGAGGTGATGAAGGGGAAGATGATGCTGCCTTTAGAAAGAAGGATCAAAAGGCGCTCACTCTCATCCATCAAAGTTTGGATGACAAGATGTTTGAGAAGATTGCAAATGCAACCACCTCCAAGCAAGCATGAGAGATTCTTCAAACTTCCTTTAAAGGTTTGGATAAAGTGAAAAGAGTTCGTCTCCAAACCTTAAGAAGAGAGTTTGAATCATTGCATATGAAGGAATCCGAATCCGTTTCGGATTATATTTCAAGAGTTTTGGCTATTGTCAATCAAATGAAGAGATATGGTGAAGACTTGAGTGATGATAGGGTCGTTGGAAAAATACTACGATCCCTTGATTCAAAATTTAATTATATTGTTGTGGCTATTGAAGAGTCCAAAGACTTGGACACCATGACCATTGAAGAACTCACGGGTTCTTTGCAAGCACATGAAGAAAAGTTGAAGAAACCGAAAGAAGAATCGGTTGAACAAGCGTTGCAAGCAAAACTTTCTTTCAAGGAGAAAGATGAAAAGCGTGGCTCGCAACAAAGAGGTCGTGGACGTGGACAAGGCCGTGGTGGAAGAGGAAGAGGTGGTAGTCAACCACCTAGCAAAGAGAACAAAAGCCAAGACTATAACCAAGGAAGAGGCCGTGGAAGAGGTAGAGGATGGAGGCAAAGTCAAGGAAGGTATGATAAGTCTAATATTGAATGTTATACTTGTCATAAATTTGGTCATTTTTCCTGGGAATGCAAAAGTAATGTGGAAGAGAAAAATAATTTTGTGGAGAGCAAAAATGAAGATGGAGATGGCACTCTACTTCTTGCTTGCAAAGGAGAAGAAAGTGTAGAGAAAAATCAATGGTACCTTGACTCCGGTGCAAGTAGCCATATTTGTGGAAAGAAGAATTTATTTGTGGAGCTTGAAGAATTGAATGGTGGCAACATCACTTTTGGAGATTCTTCACGGGTTAAAATCAAAGGAAAAGGTACGATTTTAATTCGCTTGAAAGATGGTAGCCACCAATTAATTCCTAATATTTTGTATGTACCGGAGATGAAAAGTAACATTTTAAGCTTGGGACAACTTTTGGAGAAAAATTATGATATTCATTTGAAGGATAAAAAGTTGTTTATGAGAGATGAAAATGGGAGATTGTTAGCCAAAGTTCCTATGGCTAATAATAAAATGTTTATTTTGAATCTTCAAAGTGATGTTCCAAGATGCTTGCTATCATGTGCCAAAGATTCATCTTGGCTTTGGCATATGAGATTTGGCCATGTGAATTTTGATAGTTTAAGGTTGATGAAGAAGGAGGCCATGGTGATTGGGTTGCCAACAATTGATCATCCGAGCCAACTTTGTGAAGGATGTCTCTTTGGAAAGCAAGCAAGAAAAAGCTTTCCTAAGGAGTCTTTGACTAGAGCTTGATGCCCATTGGAGTTGATTCACATGGATGTGTGCGGACCAATCAAGCCATCTTCACTTGGTAAAAGTAATTATTTTTTACTTTTCATTGATGATTTTTCTAGAAAAACTTGGGTTTATTTCTTGAAGGCAAAATCGGAGGTGTTTGAGATTTTCAAAAATTTCAAGAGCATGGTGGAGAAACAAAGTGGCTACCAAGTGAAGTCATTGTGGTCCGATAATGGTGGAGAATTCACTTCAAATGAATTCAAGGTTTTTTGTGAAAAGAATGGAATTCGTCATTTTTTGACAGTTCCAAGATCACCACAGCAAAATGGCGTCGTGGAAAGAAAGAACCGGACTATTCTCAACATGGCACGGAGTATGTTGAAGAGCAAAAATATGCCAAAGGAGTTTTGGGCTGAAGCAGTTGCTTGTGCGATGTACTTGACAAATCGGTGTCACGCCAAGAGTGTTCGTGACAAAACACCTCAAGAGGCTTGGAGTGGTTTCAAGCCAAAAGTTGCTCATTTGAGAGTTTTTGGGAGCATTGCTTATGCACATGTGCCAGATGAGAAGAGGTCCAAGCTTGATGATAAAAGTGAGAGGTATGTTTTCATTGGCTATGATCAAAATTCTAAAGGTTATAAATTATATAACCCAAGAAATGGCAAAGTCACCATAAGTAGAGATGTGGAATTTGATGAAGAGAATGCTTGGGAATGGAAAGCTAAAGAGCAAGATTACTCTTTTAGTCCTTTCTTTGAAGATGATGATGGAGAAGTTGTGGAGCAGCCTATCACACCACCAACACCGCCAACACAAAATCAAGAAGGAGATGAGTCAAGTGCAAGATCTTCAAGTGAGGTGCCTCGGAAGACTAGAAGTCTTCGTGACTTGTATGAGAATACAGAAGTGGTAAGAGATGATTTATATGTTTTTACTCACTTTTGTTTGTTGGTGGATAGTGAGCCTGTAACTTATGAGGATGCTGCCCAAAATATCAAATGGAGAGATGCCATGGATGAAGAAATCAAAGCAATCAAGAAGAATGATACTTGGGAGTTGGCCACACTTCCAAAAGGCAAAAGCACCATTGGTGTCAAATGGGTGTACAAGTTGAAGAAAAATTCCAAGGGAGGAGTGGAAAGGTATAAAGCAAGATTGGTTGCCAAGGGATACAAGCAAAAGGCCGGTATTGACTATGATGAAGTTTTTGCGCCGGTTGCTCGTTTGGAAACAATTCGTTTTATTATTTCTTTGGCAGCTCAAAATCAATGGAAGATTCATCAAATGGATGTCAAGTCGGCTTTCTTGAATGGTGTTTTGGAGGAAGAAGTGTATATTGATCAACCTTTGGGCTATAAGGTTGAAGGACATGAAGACAAAGTGCTAAAATTGAAGAAGGCACTTTATGGCTTGAAGCAAGCCCCACGGGCTTGGAATAGTAAAATTGACAAATATTTCAATCAAATGGTTTTTCAAAGTGTCCACATGAACATGCACTTTATGTCAAGATTGCTAAAAATGGTGACGTCTTACTTGTTTGCTTGTATGTAGATGATTTGATCTTTACAGGAAATAATCCAAAGATGTTTGAAGAATTCAAGGAGGCTATGGCAAGAGAGTTTGAGATGACGGACATTGGCTTAATGTCCTACTACCTTGGAATTAAAGTGCAACAAAGGGATGATGGAATTTTTATTTCTCAAGAAGAATATGCAAAGGAAATTCTCAAGAAGTTTGATATGGAGAATTGCAATCCAGTTAGCACCCCCGTTGAATGTGGAGTTAAAATATCCAAGCATGGAGATGGAGAAAAGGTCAATCCCACACTTTTCAAGAGTCTTGTTGGAAGCTTAAGGTACTTGACATGTACAAGGCCGGATATTCTTTTTGGTGTTGGACTTGTGAGTCGCTTTATGGAAGAGCCTACTACCTCCCATTTGAAGGTAACCAAAAGAATACTTCGGTACATCAAAAGTACACTTGATTATGGAATATTTTATTCATTTTTCAAGGACTCCAAACTTGTTGGATATTGTGATAGTGATTGGGCTGGTGATATTGATGATAGAAAGAGTACTACCGGGTTTGTTTTCTTTCTTGGAAATTCCGCATTTACATGGAATTCTAAGAAGCAACCAATTGTGACTTTGTCAACTTGTGAAGCGGAGTATGTGGCAGCTTGTTCTTGTGTGTGTCATGCAATTTGGCTAAGGAGCTTGTTCGAGGAACTTCACCAACCACAAGAAGATGCTACAAAGATTTTTGTTGACAACAGATCGGCTATTGAATTGGCCAAGAACCCGGTGTTTCATGAAAGAAGCAAGCATATTGATACGAGGTATCACTTTATTAGAGATTGCATATCTAATAAAGTTGTGGAGCTTGAGCATGTGAAGTCACAAGATCAAATTGCGGATATTTTCACCAAGCCGTTGAAGATTGAGCTTTTTCAAAAGCTAAGGATGGCACTTGGAGTGATGAAACAAGTTTAAGGGGGAATGTTGAAATGTGAAACATAATAAACTTGTTTCCATTAGTTCACATTAGTTTACATTTGTCTACATGTATCTACATTAGTTCATGAACTAGACATTAAGTAAGTACATCCATTAGAGTGTGAATTTCATTATGCATTGGTGTCATCCATGTACCTTGAATGAAGTGAGGTGTGGACTTAGTTATTGTGTTTACATATACACTAGGCTAGATGCATGAAAGAGTTCCCCTATAAATAGCTATGCAATCTAGCCATTTGATGTAAGACAAGTTGAATAGAAATCCTCCTTTCCTCCATTTTTCTTCTTTGTGAGTTTTGAGTGTTCTTTTGTGTTGTCTTGCTCTCCCAAAATTTCTAACACTTATTAATTGAACTCCACGATTTGAGCACCAAAATTTCTGAAATTCAAACTGAAGATGGAGAATATATATCTTTTTGTATTTTCTGAGATTTAAACCAACTTATAAATTTAAACAAAGGCCCGAAAATGAAAGAAGAAACGGAGTTCTTTTTCTTCTTTTTTTAAGTATTTTTCTGATTTCGAAATTTAGAAGCAAAATTCAAAAACCAAAACCCCAAGAATCAAAACTTGAAGGGAGAAGAAACTCCTTTTGTGAAACCCTAATATCTCGTCCTTTCCCTTTCTTCTTATGATCTTTTTTTTCAAATCCGAAAGATGAGAAGATTTTTATAGGAGCTCCTGTTCTACACTTGCTCTCCAAGAAATAGCTCAAGGTCATAGATCTCTCTTGATTGGAAGGATCTTTAAGAAATGGAAGGCTAGGATAAAAAATTTTGATCCTGCGACACCCATTGATCTTAAATCCGCCCAAGAGAGGTTGGGAGCACGTGAACGAAAATGGGGGAATATTCTTGTGTCAGAAGTTCGTTATGGTCAGGGATACGTGGCAAAGAGGAAGAAATCTTGAGGGGACCAAAATCGCCTCGCCGAAAAGTGCAATTCTGAGGAGTTTGGCGGAGACAGTTAGGGTGGAGACAGCTGAGGCGACTGGATGGTTCTAGATAGAGTTAAGTTTAGGTTTTGGGAAGTTTTAATGTTTTATATTGTTGTTGGGAAGGATATGCATTGTTAGATCTAAAAAAAATTAACGGGTTATATTAAAAATGGAGACAGTGTGGGTCGGGGGTGGATCCGGTGGGTCTAGGTTGAAAATGAACAATGGGCTCAGGTTAGTGGGTTAGGAAATTGGCTGCATTGGGCTGAAAATGGACTAATTCCATAGTATGAATTAGCGGAAAATTTATAAATGGCCAGTTTTACGTCTGGTCAATCAAAATTTAGCCACATAATCAAAGGTCAACGATATTTAGCCACTAAGTTAGCACGCTAATAATTTATTGACTAAAATACCCCCACTCTGTTTATTAAATTTACGCGACTCGACCTGATATTCTTCTTTAGCAAAATTTTCCGGCGTCAATCTGCAAATCGAATTATTAGCAAAATCTTCAGGCGTTAATCTGCAAATCGAAGTATTAGCAAAATCTTCCGTCGTTAATCTGCAAATAGATGTAAGCTCTCTCAATTATTTGTTTGATTATTTGATTTTAACTAGTTTGAATTTCTTCTACGATCATAGATTCAAACTTTTTGATTCAAAATTCAAAGTATCAGTAATTTTTTTTGATTTTTCAAAATTTTTGGTTTGTTTTTAATGCTTTAATCTATGTTATTGTCTAATATCTCAATGCGCAACATAGCGCCAGTATAATTTGCTGGACGTTTCTAAATTAATATCTAAATATAAGATATTTCCAGCTTATTATACTGAAAATATCTCATAAAATGGTTTTACTGTTCTAGATTCCAAAAATTAACAAAACACAAGTATAATACAACGGCGCTTTTTGTATTAATATACAAAACTCAAAAAACTCCAATGTATTACACTTGAAGTATATTTCATTAATCTAGTTATAATATTATAATATAGTTGAGTTTTATTTGAATCCAATATTTATTACTGGACGATTTATGTTTATAGACTAGAATATATTGAGTTTTGTTTCAATACAGTATATTTTACGGGACGTCATCTTTGTGTAAGCTTTTAATCCAGTATTTTATACTGGACGAGTTCTGTTTAGACTAGAATATAGTTAAGTTTTATTTCAATCCAGTATATTTTACGTGATGTCACCTGTGTGTAAGCTTTTAATCCAGTATGTTGTACTGGACGAGTTCTGTTTAGACTAGAATATAGTTGAGTTTTATTTCAATCCAATATATTTTACGGCACATCACCTATGTGTAAGCTTTTTCTCCAGTATGTTATACTGGACGAATTCTGTTTAGACTAGTATATAATTGAGTTTTGTTTCAATCCAGTATATTTTACGGGACTTCACCTGTTTGTAAGCTTTTTCTCCAGTATGTTATACTGGACGAGTTCTGTTTGGGCTTGCATATAGTTGAGTTTTGTTTCAATCCAATATATTTTACGGGACGTCACCTGTGTGTAAGCTCTTTCTCCAGTATGTTATATTGGATGAGTTCTGTTTAGACTAGAATATAGTTAAGTTTTGTTTCATTCCAGTATAATTTATAGGATGTCACCTGTGTGTAATCTTTTTCTCCAGTATATTATACTGGACGAGTTCTGTTTAGACTAGTATATAGTTATGTTTTGTTTAAACCCAGTATATTTTACGGGACGTCACCTCTTTGTAAGCTTTTTCTTCAGTATGTTATACTGGACGAGTTCTGTTTAGACTAGAATATAGTTGAGTTTTGTTTCAATCCAATATATATTACGGGACGTCACCTCTGTGTAATCTTTTTCTCCAGTATATTATACTGGACGAGTTCTATTTGGGCTAGCATATAGATAATTTTTGTTTCAATCCAATATATTTTACGAGACGTCACCTGTGTGTAAGCTCTTTCTCCAGTATGTTATACTGGACGAGTTCTGTTTAGACTAGAATATAGTTGAGTTTTGTTTCAATCCAGTATAACTTATGGGACATCACCTGTGTATAATCTTTTTTCCAGTTTATTATACTGGGCGAGTTCTGTTTGGTCTAGCATATAGCTGAGTTTTGTTTCAATCTAATATATTTTACGGGACGTCACCTATTTGTAAGTTCTTTCTCCAGTATGTTATACTGGACGAGTTCTGTTTAGGATAGAATATAGTTGAGTTTTGTTTTAATCCAGTGTAATTTATTGGATGTCACCTGGGTGTCAGCTCTTTCTCCAGTATGTTATACTGGACGAGTTCTGTTTAGACAAGAAAATAGTTGAGTTTTGTTTCAATACAGTATATTTTACAGGACGTCACCTGTGTGTAAGCTTTTTTTCCAGTATGTTATACTGGATGAATATTATATTTTTTAATAGTGTAAGTTCTAAATATGTAATTATTTGGGTTCATTAAATACATGATGCATACAAATTTCTTGTTTATCGCATTTGATGGCAAATGGACAGCAGATTACAAGCACTTAGACCATAAAATGAAGCTTCTTCTTATAAATGACGGTACTTCATTTCAAAAATTCCTGAGCAAATTTTTTGAAGTTATGGAGCTCGATAACAACAAATTTGAAGCAAATGTATGGCTTAATATCAACCTAGGTACTGCTAAGGGAATATAAGTGACAAATGATGAAGATCGTACTTTGTGTATGATGCTTTTAAAAAGTGATCCATACTATAAAGGTTCCAAATTTGTGGTTGAAATATCAGAAATACCAGATCAGTAACCAGAAGGTAATGCAATAATGAAAATTGATAATCAACAATTATTGCATAGAAACACATATGTTCCGGAAGAGCAAGTGATGCTGATATCTCAAGTAGTAGATGAGTAGGAGATGCCAATTTTTGACATTACAATAGAAAATAAAACTGTAATTCCTGTGGAAGATTAGCACATTGAATTAGTAGAGACTATTGAAAGAAGAAAAAGGAAAGGGAAAGCAAAGGCAAAAGAATCCCCATCAATAATACTAAAGGAAAATGCGTCACTGGATGATATAAAACTTGGGTCTATTTTTCAAACAAAAATGCTATGATTAGATTTTTTGCTTAGCAGCTATAAAGGAGCATTTTGAGCTCTATGTTAACAGATCAAGTAACACGAGATACTCTTTGGTATGTACTGATGAAAAATGTGGTTGGACTGTTCGAGGCTCAAGAATTAAGGAATCAACACTTTTTAAAATAGTTAAATTTCAGAGAACACATAAGTGCTCAGTTGATATCAGAAAATCACATAAAAGACAAGCAACTTCAAATGTGATAAGATATTACATGATTAACAACTTAAGGGACATAGCTACTGAAGTTAAGCCTAATTTTGTCATTTCAGAGATGAAAAGAACACACGAAATTGATGTTGGTTATAGAAATGTATGGCATACTATTCAAAAGGGGTTATCTTTATTAAGAGGAAAAACTGAACAGAATTATGAGCACCTGGCATCATATTTGTATATGATGGAACAAAAAAATCCAGGATCATATACAAATATTGTGAGAGATGCAGAAAACAGGTAAATTTTTTATGTTTGATTATAATATAGTGGCCTTCATATATAAATATGATGTAAAATATACTGGTTGTCCTCCAGTATATTTTACACGACGTATGTCGTGTACTATCTTTCTCTCCTGTATATTATACCGGGTGAGTTCTGTTTAACTTAAAACTTTGTTTTATTAGGTATTACTTTTTTTGAGTGATTTTTCATGTCCATTACTAAATACGGGACATAGTGGTTTTACAACATATAACTCCAGTGTAATATACAGGAAATAAAATATTAAATTATATAATTCCATTTTATTTCATTTTGTCCAGTATATTATACTGGATGTTACTGGTTATCCTCCAGTATATTTTACAGGATGCGTGTCTTTTATTAGCTTTCTCTCCTGTATATTATACTGGGTGAGTTCGTTTTAACTTAAAACTTTGTTTTATTAGTCATTACTTTTTTTGAGTGATTTTTCATGTCCATTATTAAATGTGGGACATAGTGGTTTTACAACATATAACTCCAGTGTAATATACAAGAAATAAAATATTAAATTATGTAATATCATTTTATTTCATTTTATCCAGTATATTGTGCTGGATGTTACTGGTTGTCCTCCAGTATATTTTACAGGACATGTGTCTTGTATAAGCTTTCTCTCCTATATATTATACTGGTGAGTTATGTTTAATCTAAAACTTTATTTCATTAGTCATTACTCTTCTTGAGTGATTTTATATGTCCATTATTAAATGCGGGACATAGTCGTATTACAACATATAACTCCAGTGTAATACACAGGAAACAAAATATATTACACTGAATGATACTGCTTGGCTGCCATTATGTTATACTGGAAGAATATTATAATACAGTTAAGTTTTATTTGATTCTAGTAAATTTTACGGGATGTGTCCTAGTATAAGCTTTCTCTCCAGTATATTATACTGGGTGTGAGCACGTGATTTTTGCCCTATATGAGAATCAGTCCCAAAAATACAAAATAAAATAGTTTTGGGTTGTGTGTGATTTTTTGTGGATTTTGCGTTATTTTTCTTTTATTGTTTGTATTTGTCTGTGCGTGTTTGTTTGCTTAAATTAATAAAAATATAAAAATATGTCGCATTTTTGCATTTAGGATTTAATTCTACAACTAGGAGTAATCAAGTTTGTTTTACAAAAATAAAAATCACAAAAATAGGCATCTTTCGCATTTTTTAGCATTTAATGTCAAAATTGTACAATTTATATTTTTATTGGTATTTATTGTGTATAATAATTATTGTTAGGAGTTTAATTAGTGTTTTTTGAGTTAACTTTGTTTATAACTTAATTTAGAATTTTAGTGTTATTAATTAAAAGAAAAGAGAAAAAAATAAGAAGAACAAATTCAGATTGGGCCAATTTTCGGAATTAAAATTAGGCCCAAAAACTAACCCTACCTAACCCAAATATCCCAAACCCTACCCTTAATATCAGCAGCCTCCTTTTTCATTTTGTTACATTTTTCTCTTTCATTTAGAAGACCTAAGTCTTCTTCTCCACAACCAACACACAAAAAACCAAAACCCTAGCCGCCAACTGCCACCCTTCACCGTCGCGAACCACCTCGCCAACCACCAGCCACCATGCCACGATGCTGCCTACCCTTTCCCCGTCGCTGTCACCATGGTCCAGCAGCCATGAACGACGACCAACGTCGTCACCTTCGTCCAAACGACCATGGCTGCCATGTCCGACGACCGCCCAGCTCATCCTTTCTTCTTCACGTACGGCGTCGTCTCGTCGTCCAGTAGCTTCGCCTTCAGCTGCTGCATCTTCGTCGTCACCAGCCCATCGTTTTCCAGTAGCTCCGTCAACAGCTCGTCGTCCAGCAGCTCATCGCCCAACAGCTTCGTCACCATACTGTCCGTCGCTGGCAGCAGTCATGGCGTCGTCGTCGCCGTTACCTTGCTGTCCGTCATCACGTCCAGCTGCCATGGAGCAGTTCGTTACCCCAAACATCCTGGTTCGTCGTCGTCTTCACCTGCTGTCCGTCATCAACCCGACGAGCAGTGGCGAAACTCCATGAACGAACAACAACATTCACTAAGATCCGAGTTCGATATGGGTTCGTTCAAATTTTCAGATTGTTCTTTCAAAACTATTTCTTTCTTTTGATCTATTTTTTGTATTATTGTTTTGGTTTTAAAGTGTTGGTTGTATTATTGTTTTATTCATTTTTATTTTTTTTCATATTATTGTTTTTAATTTAAAGTGTTGGTTTTAATCTTGTTATGTTCATTTTATTTTTTCAGATTATCGATTTTGGTTTAATGTGTTGATTATAATTTTTGTCTTGTTCATTTTTATTTTTCAGATTTATTATTCTTGGTTTAAAGTATTGTTTGTAATCTTGTCTTGTTCATTAATTCTTCTTCTTCCTCAAGACCTTTTATTTGGTCAGATTTTTCCTTCTGCTCGTTTAAGTATAT
>MU785361.1:0-27027 GCA_026770625.1 Nicotiana glauca
GAAATCAAGATGCTCATCTAGTATTTGATAAAATGCTCAAATGAGCTAGAGTTATGAATATCTTTCTAATTTTTTTCTCAATTTTGCTATTCTCAAAATAGATTGAAGTTGCTAGAATTTTCGGAACGTTGTAGTAACTTAAGGAAAAGCTCTTTGAGGTATGTATGGCTAACTTTGACCTTTGTAAAAATCACCTTGTTTGGTATACGAATATTTGGTGTGTGATATCTACGTGGATTGTTTGTGAAATTCTTGTGGTTGGTTTGTTGGGTGTTTTATTGGTTTTATTAAGTGTTTGTGGTTTGATGGTGCAAGTAATTGACAATGAACTAAATACGTGATTGTGAAAGTGTTATGTGGTAAGAGTTGAGAAACAAATGATGGAAGGAAAATCATAAATGATGCAATTGGAACAACTGTGGTAATAACATATTTGCTTTGTTGTGGAAAATTATTGTGGTGACTTAAATTGCATATGAATTGTTGAAAATGAAGGAAAATGGTATTGATGGTTATGGAAACTTGTAAATTGTTGTGGTTGTTCTTAAGAAGTGTTGTTGTTGATCTTTGTGAATTGTTTATTGTTGTTGTGTTGTTTGTGAATTGTAACTGTACGGTGGGATTTTGTTTGGCTTCTTGTTAATTGAAAAGCATGACATCCCTTTTTAGTTTCTTTTTCATTACTGTTGTCTTCATTCCTTTTTAGATTTTTTTTCATTCTTCCTTCCTTTATAGTTAGCCTTTCATTTAGTTAGGTATGATTTAGATCATAATAAAAAATGCCATTGAATCGTATAGTTGAGCTGTACTAAATAAGATAAATATAGTTTTGGGCCTTCCAAGCTAGGTAGCATATTTGAATTAGGAGGTTTTTCTCTTGTTCAAGTGTGGACCTGAGTTTGAAGCTCGACTTCCGCGAAAGGTTTTCTAATAATAGTAATTAATGATGTTAATTAGGGCCCTTTTAGAGACAATCTTTAATAGAAAATCATAGTTCTTTTAGGTTGGCCTTTAAAAAATAAAAATGAGGTGTGCTGCGCCAAATAAAATTCATAAATTGCGCGACCCTCTTTAAATACCTATATTAAAATACTTAGAATTCGGGACATGCCATTTAGCGAATTTTCATGGCCTCCCGCAAAGTTAATAACACGTTAGTCGCTTTAGGTGTGTTCTTTAATAATTTTACTTTCCTAAATTCGGGTGTGCATTTCATGCAACCTAAATCCAAATCCCAAAACGTCGGATAAAAATGTGTCGAGGATCCGGGTGCATTTCATGTGTCGTGATCTAAAAATACATTTTTAAACGACGTTCACTTTCTTAATAATCGACTAAAAATGGTAAATAATTCTAAAAATTGCACTATAGGTTTAACATGTATAAAAATCAAATTTACCCAAATATAGCAGTTGAGCGACCGTGCTAGAACCACGGAACTCGGGAGTGCCTAACCCCTTCTCCTGGGTTAACAGAATTCCTTACCTGGATTTCTGGTTCATGACTGTTAAATAGAATCAAACCCTTTCCTCGATTCGGGATTCCAACCGGTGACTTGGGACACCATAAATCTTCCAAGTGGCGACTCTGAATCTTAAATAAAACGAATCCCGTTTCGATTGTCCTTTAATTGGAAAAATTCCCTTTTTATTATGTCCCTTCACCGGGATGTAGTAAAAGCATAAAGCGGAAAAAGGAGGTGTGACAGAAGCATCAAAAGTGATTGACAATCCTATTGTCACTGCTACTCGATTGGACATGGATAAATCTGACTCTCCTGTAAATCAAACCATGTATAGAGGCCTTATTAGGTCTCTTCTCTACCTCACTGCCAGCAGACATGATATAGTCTTTAGTGTGAGGCTGTGTGCAAGGTTTCAGTCAAATCCCAAGGAATCTCATCTGAAGGCTGCCAAGAGAATTTTGAGATATCTTAAAGGAACACAGGACCTGGTCCTGTACTACTCTTCAGGTGATAATTTTAATCTTAATGGGTATGCTGATGATAACTATGCAGGTTATCTTATGAACAAGAAAAGTACTTCTGGAATGGCTCACTTTCTAAGATCATGCCTCATCTCGTGGGGCACAAGGAAGCAGAATTCAGTTTCTCTTTCAACAACTGAAGTAGAATATGCTGTTGTAGCTTCCTGCTGTGCGCAGTTCCTATGGATAAAACAACAATTGGAAGATTTTGGTATGTACACTGACTGTGTGCCTCTTTTATGTGACAACACCAGTACACCCAACATGGCTAAGAACCCGGTTCAACATAAAAGAACCAAGCACATTGATGTGAGGCATCATTTTCTCAGAGACAATGTGGAGAAGGGACTTATCTGCATGAAGTTCTGCAGTACAGAAGACCAAATTGCAGATATCTTCACCAAAGCACCGAGCAAAGAACATTTTGAGAGAAATAGGACGGAGCTGGGGCTAATAAAGCCTAATTAAGAACCTGATTCCTCCTATATGGCTATGAAATTCACATTCAGTTAAAAGTAGCTAAAGTATTTTCCGGCCAAGTTTAACTCACTTCAATACCGCTGCAGGTAGACACGTATAATGATTATAGAAGCTGCAGAAGCACTGTATGAGAGGTAAAAGAGGATTGAGAATTTTTTTATAGACAGGTCAAGAACTTGGTTATGGTACCACTGGTTAGTAGTCTTGTGCTTTTTCATACATATCTTAAAAGAAAACAAAAATTGAGTGCCATGTCATCAAACCTTTTAGACCCTGTATGTCACGTCTTTTCATTCAAATCCCTTCACTTCCCTCTGAAATATTGCATCTCCCCACAAAACTACCGTCATTTTAGAACCGGTTTCTCTCTCCCTCATAATTGTCTCTTCTCCCATTAAAATTCTCATCACTTTAAACGATCATCTTTATCTCTCAAACTTTTTCTCCACCATGGCTGAAGATCAACTGACAATCCCCACCATAGTCGAGAAAACCATTGACTCTTTTGTTTCTAATGAAACACCTCTCACTATTCCCTTTTCCACCACTACTGCAGATGATACTCCTAAACCTGACTCCCATTCACTCTCTATTTCTCCTGTCACTCCCTCAGACCTTTCTCTCCCTCTAAGTGTTGAGAACTCAAACACCCCCAAACTCGATAACTTTTTGTCTCTATCGCTTGAGATTCTCACAGCACAAAACAAAAATGGAGAATAGAGTGAGACTCCACATGTAGAAAAGCTCTCATAGGTTGGTATCGATCAATCTTCAAGTACTCCTGTCTCAAAGTTTGCTGCACCCTTGGAATTTTTCAGAGAAAGAGGCCATAGAAAATATATTGACTATCTTTGCTAAAGGGATAGTGTGTGGGGTCCTCTCTACTATGCCTGAGTCTCAGAGGAAAGAGACTTAGTTGTTAGTGGAAGAAGGAGCTGTGGTGCTCTTTGAAAATCCTGCACCAGAAGAAACTACTAGGACCTTTCTTGAAGGACTTGACCCCTCTCCTGAGGAAACAAGTCTAAGATACTCTTCACAAGTCAGTTTTGACCCTGCTCCTTCTCCTCACTTTGATGTTGAGCCTTTGAAAATTTTGGTTCCTGCCATGCAGTCTAGTGATGAAGAAGACCAGGACAATATGGCTCTAGATGCATTCATTGCCAAAAGGAGGCTAGTAGCCACTCTTGAGCCCTCTTCTAAGCGACCTCCTACTAGGTTGCAGGAAAAAGAGGCTCTTGAGTCTGCCCTGCAGAAGAGTAAGGAGTAGCAAGAACAAGAAGAATAGGCTGGTGAAAAATGGAGAGGTTGTATGTGACAAGACCATTCCTGTACTGGAAGTGGATGAGGGAGTAGCAGAGGAACCAAGTTTCTTGGCCAAAAGGTCTCAAAAAAAGAAGCGATCTGCTGAAAATGCTTCAGATGAATGTGTTGCTACGCCAATTTCAAATTCAGTAAAAGGTAGTGACAAGTTGAAACAAGTAATGGGTGAACAATCATTGTTTGATAAGGATATCTTAGTGAAATCAAGTGGAAAGGTAAAATCAAATGTGAAGTCTAGCAAAAGAGAATTGGAAACTGTGAGGGAACCTGATTTTGTAAAGAAAGTGAAACGTCAAAGTTGAATTTCAACAGTGGGGCACCTGCTCAAAGTGGATGTGCCTAAGGTTTATGAAGATGAGGTCCAAAGTTTTTATGCTGACCTTTTGACTGTTGAATCTGACCAAAGCTATGCATTGGTCAATGGAGTTGATATTGTTCTGGATGCTGCTCTACTTGGAGACATTTTTAAGGTCCCTGATGATGGTATATCTTCGATCAAGGATGTCTATGGTTCAAATTTTAGGCAAGCTATTGTAAAGGAGGGCACAGTACATTGGGGGAGGGGGTACATAAGAAAGCTCTGCTTCCTATTTATCAGCTCATGTTTGAGATGTTAAACAAGGTACTTCTACCCCGTACTGAGAGAAGATCCATCACCTCTAAATCTGATCTGTATTTGATGGAAGCACTTTATGGGTTCCTATCTATTAATTTTCCAACCATAATGATTGAACACATACAAAAGGTGGCAGCCTTCAAAGATGGGAACCATGGTCTTCCTTATGGATTTCTTCTCACGCATATCTTCAAGTTCTTTGATGTGCCATTGGGACAACCCAAGATGAGGACCAAAAAGCATACCTTCTCTCAAACTACTTTGGAGGAATGTGAATGTGTTGAAAAAGGTGGAGGGGTAGGAAGCACATCGACAATCTCAGAGCTTATCAATGCCCAAAATAGTGCTACTAAGGAGATTAGGAAGTTGAAGGCAAGGAATGCCATTTTGAAGAATCAACACGCTCAAGGGGCACCCGTGTCAAATGCATAGGTTGCTCGTCTGACCAAAGGAAATGCTGATCTCAGGCAACGAGTGGAGAACCTGAAGAAGAAACTGCTCGTAGAGCAAATGTCGGCCAATTCTCGAATTGATCTCATTCTCAACTCTCTTGCTGCAGCTTCTAAGCCCTCTCCTTCTAGTTTTCCCCAGGCTAACCCTTCAGTGACCAGTTTCTGGATTATTTCTTTTGTATTTTATGACTCTATGGCAGCTGTTTTTATTTTTCTTTTATGGTATGGATGGAATTTCCTTGTACTGCTCCTGATGATAACAATCCAAATTTGTCTTTGCTGTAATAGCAAAGGCTTATGTTTTATAAACACTATCCTCTTTTGCTGTTTAATTCTCATGTTTCTCTGCTTCTCTTTTATATCATGTTGTGTGCACATATGTGGCATGACTTAGCTAGGCTAGACTTCTTTATGTTAATTACTTGCTTGTATATTTTTAAAGATGCCAAAAGAGGGAAGTATAATTGAAATATGGATCTGATTAAGGAGGAAGCATAAAGTCAAGGGGAACTTGTGAGGTCCTTGTTACTTCATCTAGTTTATTTTGCTCTAAACATGTGTTATCAATTTCTAAGTTTGTCATCATCAAAAAGGGGGTAACTGATAGGTTTACAACACCTTAGCTTTATATTTTGATGATCTAACAAACTTACTATCAAAGAACCATATAAGGAACCTAACACACTTGGTACATATCTCAAATCAACGGACTCCAGCTAATGTGAGTTGCTATGACTTCAGAAGATAAATAATCAACACAGGGACTTGATCCCCTTGTGATTCCTTGACAGTAGTATAAAGTCAATTGTCTACAGCTGGAAAGTGACTGCCTGCACTGTACACGCAAACATTGCATCAGAGTACTGTAGTTACTCCCCTTTGACCAACCAAGTGATTACATCATTCAAGTGATGTCATCCAAGTTATACTAACAAGAGTATTACAATAAATATCACTTGAACACTTGAGAATTCATTCAAGCACTCCAACCGTTCTTCAGTTGAGCATTCAATTCTCAAGTGCAATCAAGAACAAAGTACAACACTACTACGGATCAGTTCTTATAACAAGTATCTTGTATGTCCTTAGTTGAGTTGTAACTTTATATTAGTTCTTCATTGTAATTCCTACTTTGCTTATCTATAAGCTTTAATTAGGAACCCTTTGTAAACCATAAACCTTCAGTGTATGTGTCGTGACTAGAGTTAGTCATGAGTTGAAGTCTTTGTAATATGTGCATTGCAAAGTGGCTTGTAATAGGTGTATTAAAAGTTAGTGAGGGATTACGAGTTTAATTCCTAGATTGCATAGGTTATAATCTAAAGTTGCTCACAGTGAAGTTGAAATCCTACCAGTGTAGGTCGTGGTTTTTTATCCCCTTGAGCAGAGATTTTTCCACGTAAAAACTCCCTGTTCCATTTACTTACTGTTTCATTAGCACTACCAGTGGAAACCTATAGAGGACCCGTACACTATATAGTTTGGTGGAATCATATATTCTATTAGGTGGGTTCCCGTTTGTGGCCGAGGAGCCCCTTCGACTTGGTGGGGAGATAGTGGGATGGCCGATCTGTTGTACGGTTGGTTCCTTTCTCGATTGAGGCGTGGGCCTGCGTGATCTCTTCGGCCATCATTCTGACTATATTTCCTTGGTTCCATTTGGACTGTTGTCGGCCGTTGGGTCGGACCATTGAGGTCGTCTTCATCTGCCCTGACCTCGACACAATAAGCATTGTGGATTCTTCCTAGGTGGTGGTGGTGGGGTACTTCATAAATCTGCTTAATAATTTTCTGGTTGCCCTTGACCCGTTCTTGTTTAGTCCGTTTTGAAAGGCTGCTACCGCCATCCCATCTGATAAATTTGGCAGGCTCATTCTTACCTTATTGCACCGGGCGAGGAAGTCCTCGAGTCCTTCACCAAGCAATTGTTTAACCACGAATATGTCATTTACTCTGGCTTCTTCCTTCTTGGCCCCCGCATGGGCGATGACGAACTTGTCGGCCATTTCTTCGAATGTTATTATGGAATGTGCTGGCAATTATGAGTACCATGTCAAGGCTACCCCTGTTAGGGTTTTGCCCGAACTTCTTCAGCAGCACCGACAATACCTGTTCTTTCAAGAGGTTATTGCCTTTCACCGCCGTGACGTAATGAATGATATGGTCTTCATGGTCCGTTGTGCCGTCATATATTTTCAGATATGGTGGCTTTTTGAAAGTTTTAGTTATGGCATGTGGTGCTGCCTCCTCATTGTATGGATGTTCCATGAACCGGCCGATGCCTCTTTATTTGGAAGGAGTTTCGGGGTGCCCAGTATCTTGTTGACCCTTTCTTGGTGCTCCTTTATTTGGTCGCGAAGTGCTTTATTCTCGTTTTCCATTTCTTTTATTTTCTTCAGAACAACGTCGTTACATGCATCGACAGCGGTGTGAGTATTACCTGTTGGGGGAGGGGCGTGTTGCTCGTTGACAACTATTGGGGTGTTCACTCTTATGGTGTTCCTACTTGCCCCTTGAGCGGGTTTGTCGAGTATGCTGCTCAGGGTACTCTTCAGCCACGCCTCTAGTAACTTTTTCACTAGCGAGGCTTCTTCTGTCATGGACGTGGAGGCTCCCTTCTCAAGCGAAGCGGTTACACTACAATAAGTAATGGGTGAATTACTTTGTCTTGGTGAGGCGCTTGGCGTTGCATATTCCACGTCCTCCTGGCTCGCCTCATTGATGGTGCCTAGGGGGTTAGTAGTGATACCCATCACTGCTTTTAGTCTTTCCTTCATTTTCCTGCCATGGTTAGCTTGTATAAATAAGGAAGGGAAAGGTTTTGTTGTTGCGTTTTTAGATCTAGAAGAAACTAAACTTTTTAACTAGGAACTCCACTCAGACGTTGCCAAATTGTTTGACCAAAAGGTGTTAAGCCCTTTTTAGTTAAACTAATTTTAATGAATGAATAAGGGGTAAATCCACGTTACAAGTAATAAATCCTAGATTCTAAATTTAGCAACTTAGATGGTGTGAACCGTGTTCTAATCAATAAAATATAGAGTTAATGCTCAATGATTATATATAAATATGAGAATGAATGCATACAATAAATGTGGTAAATGACATTTAATGTAATAAGAAGTAATAAGTCACTCAAATATTGGATGAGGTGAATAATTCCTTCTTTAGATACAACATGTGACAACATGCAATGATAGTGAAAAATCTGCCCTCGTATCCTGTGAACTAAAGAAGAATGTTGTATGATGGAATCAAGAAAATGAGACAAGACAAGCTTTTTGTATATTCTTGATAGTCAACTTTTTTACAATATGTTCTTTTACGGAAGTTTCGAATCCCCTTTTAGTTTTCTTTCTCTTTATGTTTATAAGGGATATCCTTAGAAAATCCTAAAAAAGTACAAATTGGGGGGGGGGGGATATTCAATATAATATTTCCGCTCGCAACCCTAGGAACCTTACAACTGCTGCATCTGTTTTCTCTGTACTCGACTTCGGCGCCGGTCTATCCTTTTAGGCGACTCCTCGCCACTAAACCATATTCGGTTTCAACCTTGGCTTTATCCTGTCCACCTACATTCGCTAAATCCGATCTAATTTTCACGCTTACACACGGTACCCCAATAATTTGTGTTTTCAGTCTTTTGAAGCATGGACTGCTTCAACTTCCTCATCACCGTGAAGTTTTATTTGCAATTATTCTTTTCTGCGTAATGTAATTCCATAATTTATTTTCATGGTTTCCAATCTGCAAAAAATGACGAAACAGTAGTTTTGATTTTAAGAAGAATTTCTCGAAGAGCGCCAAGAAATCCTTTATGACTTCAAACATAAGGGTCTCTTTTTGCTTCAGCGATCTTCCACGTCGTTATCTTCGGTAATATTATTGAATCTCGAAGACCTATGTCATGTGACCTGTTAGGAGGAAATTCTCATAGTCAAAGAGTCGCTCCATTATGCACATTCTTCTATTATGACACTCCAATCTGATGTCATAAAAGTTTGACATGTGATTGTTAGGATCCAAAAAATCAGGTGTCATGCGAAGCTAGCAAAGAAAATCTTGAACGGCGATAAATCATTTATTCCCTCCATTTCAATTTATGTGAATCTATTTGATTGGGTACGAAGTTTAAGAAAAAATGAAGGCTTTTGAAATTTGTGATCCTAAACAAGTCAAAAAGGGGTATAAAGTATTTGTGTGGTTATAAGAACTTTTCATTAAGGGTAGAATTAGAATTTTAAACTAAATTATTTCCAAATTTAGAAAAGGGTTATTTTTTCTGGAATGGACCAAAAAGGAAATATGTTCACATAAACTGGAACGGAGAGAGTAACAAAGAGAAATATATTTGTGGATGCTACCCCTAAACATGACTCTCAAGACACATATGGATACATTATGGATGTTACCCGTAAAGTTTTCTCCCTAAACACGACTCTCGAAACCCATATGACTACATTGTGGATGCTACTGAATGAGAAGGGAGGATTCTCAATTTATAGACATTCAAACATTTTCCTACAGGAAAAATGACTAGTTAAATATGCAAGATTTATAATTTTCTTCTACAAGAAGGAAACCCCAATTATGGTAAATATGTTGCCCTTTCCTTTAACAGATAGGAAAATCAAATATGATAAGAAAATCAGAACAACAACTAACAGTGATGCCATTTTTTTGTTTGATTCAATCTGCCTTCTGCCTTCGTGTGGTTAACTCAGTTGAAGTGCAATTCTCCATTTCCAGCATACTCGAAATTCCTGGCTGTTCAAGAAATATACCTATCATTCCCTTTATCGAGTACATTAGAAAATAAAATTAAATTTCTTAAAATTGTAAGTAAACTGTGTACAATACGAAAAAATCAGAGAAAAAAAGAGGTGAGAAGAAAAGAGATGTTAGTAAACTTACATAATTTTCGATCCCTAAGTTGCTTGTGTGTCCTCAAGAAATTTAATCTCCTTACTATTGCCCAAAGTTATAGATTACTTACTCTCACGATATAACGGAAAAACCATTCTGTAATACCGGCAATCGAAATTACAGATTTTCAGCGAACTAAACAAATAGAACAAATCACACGTGACACTTAATTTATTTGAAAAAATAATGCAACACTGTAGAAAAGGTGAGAGAAGTTTTCAGATTTTACATGTCCGAAAATTGAGGCTAAACCTTTAAATTTTTAGACAATAAAAGGATGAGATGAAGAGGTGCAACCCAAAAGGTGCCTCTTTCATTTCCCATTCACACTCTTTAGAGAAAAACCCAACAACATCTACGACGAATTTTAAGTGTCTCTTTATGTATTTTGCAAAAAAAAAAGTATATAATGTATGCCTTGTGACGTGCAGGGGTGTATCTAAGTCTTAGGATATGGGTTCACGTGAACCTATACTCCTCTCCCTAAACCATGTATAATAATGTTATATTTCTTGAAAATTACTTAATTATACGTGTGTGAACCCATGCCCAAAGACTCCTATGGTGCATTAATTATTGGTACACATCTACGAGTGAAATTGGTGGTTCAAATCCCACTCCGAACAGTCTTATTTTCGGCACGGAGTATAGATATATACATAAAAATTACTAAAATTTTAAAAAGAATATATATTTGAACCCATAATTTCAAAAATATAATAAATATACGATAAATACTAAAATTAAACTCGTCAAATTTAAATTTTAAATCCACATCTTTGTAACAGTACACCAATGCTCTTCAAATGCTAAATTCGCCTCCGGACGACGTATGCTTTGTTGTAAAAAGGGTGTTTGCTAACGAATATTTTACAAGGGGAAAAGGAAGCCGGAAAGAAATTCAACAGTTGTATAATAAACTACCGACCAAAATTGGAACACGCAATTGCCTTTACCTCCTCGTCCCCACACCAAAACCTCGCCATTTTCTCTTCACACGGCATTTCCATTGACTTCAACTCCTCAAAACTCTAGAAACTTTACTCCTCTGTGAATTTTCCTTTCGCTCTCTAGTTTTTATTCTTACTAGCACATACACAAATCATCAAAATCTCAACTGGGTCATCTTCCTCTTTGACGCTGCACCGCTTATTATCACTTTCATAAAATCTCTCTGTTGGGGCATCATTTTCTTGGACCAATTTCAATGGTAACTTCACAAACCCCACAATCCACACAAACCCGTTACTCTTTCCATGTTTTCTTGAGCTTCAGAGGTGAAGATACTCGAAAAAACTTCACTGATCATCTCTACACAGCTCTCATCAACGCGGGAATACGAACTTTTCGGGACGATGATGAAATCCGCAGAGGAGAAAACATAGAATCTGAACTCCAAAAGGGTATTCGAGAATCCAAGATTTCCCTAATTGTTTTATCCAAAGACTACGCTTCTTCAAGATGGTGTCTTGATGAGCTAGTCAACATTGTTGATCGGAGGAAGAAAGAGGGTCATACTGTTTTGCCTGTGTTTTATACTATTAGCCCTGAAGACGTTGAGAACCAAACTGGGAGTTTTGCAGAAGCTTTTGTGAACCATGAAAAGAGAGGAAATGCGGAGACTGGTGAAAAAAGAAAGATATGGATGGAGAAGATGGAGAAGTGGAGGTTAGCTCTGAAAGAAGTCGCTAAATTGGAAGGAATGTGCTTAGCTAAAGAAGTAGATGGGTTAGTTTCTTTCTTTTTCTTATTAAATTATCTAACGTTTTGGTAGCTTTTTTCTTCAGTATATAAAATTTACGTTTCTTCAAGCTGTCTTAAAATTAGTCTTGAGATGCTATGTTAGTTCTAATTGTTGATGGTGAAAGAAAAAGAGTTTTTTTTGGGGTAGGAACTATGTTTGATTTCATTTATTTAAATTGGAAAGTTCTTCTTAGGATAAACGGTATTTGAACTTTAACAGTCCACGATATTCGAACCCCTAACATACACTTGGAGCTTTGTCACCTAATCAGACTTTATATCAGTTTGAAAGTTTTGATGTAATTTTGCTTTGAGCTGCGAGAATTAGTGAATTACAATGTCTATGCATTAAGGGAAACTGACTAATGTGCCCTGCAAAAGATACTCTGGAAATGCTAAATGGGCAAAATTAATATGGAGGAAACTTCCACTATAGACATTAGACGTTAACTGTGAGCTGCCCGAATTTGAAGTGATTTAGTATGCCAGAGACCTTAAATAATCGTTTGAGATCTAAGCAAATTTGAATCAAAACGTGTAACCAAGATGGGCATAAAGTCTAATGTGAAAGAACTAATCAATCAAAGGACACAAAGTTCAACGCTAAAGATGATAAAAAGCTACCGCAGGTTAGATTCTACTTGTATGAAACTCATGTGTGAGTATTCAAGAATTCATATGCACCTTTTCCTTTTCTCAGAATTCATTGCTAATCATCCACTACAGAGATAAAACAGGGTTGTTTCAGGGCCTCTTCTCTGCTACTAAGTGTCACACTGTCACTCATATGGATCCCATTACAGAAGTCTCATTACTGATCTTTATCTTCAATATTTACAACCTCGAACCACTGCAAATAAAGGATGTTTCCCTATCAGATGTCTTTTGGTTTAAAAGTAGTCCCTATAGAAGTCATATGCGTACCTTTTGTCCATTACAATCACCTCTAGGTTTGGGTAGCGTAATATCAAACACATCTAATGCTGAAGATTGCTGGTGAAATCTGTACTTAGATTTTGGGTCCTCTTTTCCATAGATGTGCTGCCCTGCATATTGGGGTATGGCCGTACCCAAATTGAACTCATGGTGTGCAGGGATGTATCTGTGTATTTTTCCTTGTCTTTTCCCTTCCTTCCTTCTCCTGCTTGTCAGAAGTTAGTAAGGACTCTCTCTGCCTAGTTGAAGTAAAAGACTTGGTCAACTTGGGACTCTTGGATTTAAACCTTTCTCTAAGGGAGCAATAATTTCCTGCTTCTCACATAATCTTCTTTCATTCTGTGAATGCTCCTGACTCGTATGTGCTTTTAAATTTATCAGTCAGCAGTCTGCTTAAAGCACATATAGGATCATAGAGACAGTAGTCTTTCCTCATTTATTTGTTAACTTAGCAATGTCAAAAATGATCTGCTTAAAGAAAATGAAGGATACAAAGGGAGGAGAAAAAAATGCCCTGAATAGACAAATTTGAAGATACAAAAGAAAGAATACTTGTCCAGATGGGGAATGCGTACCCCGATTCATAGGGTCCATAATTTTTGTTAAAAAAAGGAAAGAAAAAATTATTTGTCTAAATAGTATTGAACATTCCATTCACTAAGTGTAGACGCACTTAATATCTCAGTTTATTTTGGAAATTTGTGTATGATACACTCCAGTAATGACGAGGCTGAACGTGCCCTTGTCTTCATCATTTTCCTTACTGGACATGGTTCACTGTAATATTTCTTGGTTCTCTATTTCCTGTGCTACTGGTCTCTTTATTCATTCTCAGTTTCCTTCTTTGTTGTGCCATAGTGTTGTCAAATTTCTTCACAGCACACAAGTAAAGTAAATATAGCTCATTTTTTCTCCTGTAGCACTAGAAAGCCATATTTATTGGTTTAGCACTAAGAAGGTGCTCTAAAGGTTTGTATGTCCAGAAGGAAAAAACAAAAGCCCAAAATTTTCATATTTCACCTTTGTTCTTAATTGTGCCTAAGCAACTAACCCTGTTATTTGATTTAACCGCTGCTTAATATGACTGATTGTCCCACTAGTGTTATGCTTGCTCGTAAATGTGAAGTATTAGCGAACTCTTTTCTATGTTCTCCAATACTTGGCAAGTTGCAGCGCTTTACTGAATTTTCATCTTGTTTCGTCTCTTACATTTGCATTGCAGGCACGAGGCAAAATTCATCCAAAAAATCATCAAGGAGATACTCAAAAGATTGAACCGCACAGTACTTAGTGTACCTTCATACACAGTTGGATTGGAGTCTCGAGTGAAGGACATTAACTCATGGTTACAGGATGAATCCATTGAAGTTGGCATTGGGGTGATCTGTGGACTTGGTGGTGTAGGAAAGACTACTGTTGCTAAAGTAGCTTACAACTCTAACTATGACAGATTTGATGGCAGTTGCTTTCTTGCAAATGTCAGAGATATCTCAGAGAAACATCCAAATGGTCAGGTTTATTTGCAAAAACAAATTTTTGAAAGTATTTTGAAAGGCAGAAAGGAAAAAATATACAATGCTGATGAAGGAATTGTCAAAATGAAAGACGCTATTGGCAACAAAAAGGTTTTTATTGTATTTGATGATGTGGAAGAGCTGGATGTCTTAGATTCACTTATTGGGACAAGGGATTGGTTTTATCCGGGGAGTAAAATTCTCATAACAACAAGGTGTGAGAAATTGTTGAAGGCGCACGAGAGGCACATGTTGTTCAAGATTAAGGAACTTGGGGATGATGAGTCCCTAAAGCTCTTCTGTTGGTATGCCTTTGCACAAGACCACCCTTTAGAAGAGTTCAAGGTGCTTTCAACAGAGGCAATACAGCATTGCGGTGGGCTTCCGTTAGCCCTTTATGATTTGGGCTCTTTTCTTTCAGGGAGAGGTATGGAAATATGGAGAAGTAAATTACAGAAATTGGAAGCAATCCCTCATAGCAAAGTTCAAAAGAATCTTGAGATAAGCTATAAGTCTTTAGATGATCATGACCAGAGGTTGTTCCTCCTTATTGCTTCTTTTTTTGTTGGGAAGGACAAAGATGATGTTATCAAGATTTTGGAGAGCTGTGATTTGCACCCAACGGTCGGAATTCAGAACCTCATTGACAGATCCCTCATCAACATTAATGACGAAAATAGGGTGATGATGCCTCAACTTATTCAGGACATGGGGAAAGAAATTATTCGTCGAGAATCACCAGATGATTCAGAGAGATTGTGTAAATTGTTGAATCAATGGGGTCTATCAAATTACTTGACAGAGAACAATGTAAGTAACTTTTTTCTTTAGCTTGTCTTAGTAGATTCTGAAAGTGTTCTTGTTTCTCACAAAATTTTCCCGGAACAGGAAACTGATGCAAATGGAGGAGACCTCCCAAGTGCACATCCGTCAGAAGATGGTCTTGTCCCAACACATGGTTCTAATGTTGCAAAAAGACTATATTATCAAGATTTTCCAGAAATAGCTATTCTGCCATACCTAGGCAATTCGTTGAAAAGGCGCTTTGTAGGACTTCTTTCGACGTTTCCCATATCTGGTGGCCTCAAAAGATTCTTTCCATGATGACAGAAGTACTTGTGAAGATGCCTCCTCTCCCTTTGAAAAACCAACACTAACGTATCGCTTAATCATGTCGAGCTAGAAGATACACGAGTGTTGTGAGTGTCAGGTTTCAATCAGAATCATTACCTGATAATATCTGAGCATTACATACTCTGTTAGTTGCCCAATTTTTGTAAGCTATAGAGGTACATCCAGTACTGTTCTTTTTTATCAGCTTTGGGTGGGCTATGGTGTAAATGTATGTTTCATTAACTCATTGTACAGTCATAAGGTCGTTTTAGCTAGCTGCATAGTTTGCTTTAGCAAACAGTTCACTGTAAGGAACCAAAAATGTAACCTATAACCATTCATTTTTAGTCTCCAAAAGTCTCAGTTTTCCTCTTTCATATTTCTAATTAAACTAGCTGAGCTGCCTTTTTATTTACTCTCAAGGTATTTTCATATTTATAGGAAATAAGCTTCTGAATGATGGTGATTTGAGCTTCAAAACCATATCCAATTTTTTACATGACTTAATTCATAGTGTGAATGTGAATATATAATGTGTTTGGTTCTTTACTCTGCATCAATCAATAGGAGGTATAAAAGCTGGATCTTTACCTTTTAGAGGGAAATAATGATGGGCTAGAACTTAATGCTTAAGGAGGATTTCGACTTGTTATTTCAAACGTCTTATAGCACCACAAAATGGGATTTCAAGAATTTCTCTTCACATGGAGTCAGAATAATAATATATGCCAATATTGACAAAGAAATTCAATTATCAGAATCGGATTCACTAATAATTGTCCTTTTGATTGCTAAGTCTATAAATCCAAAAATATTTACCAAAAACATCCGCTAGTTCAATAATTTGGGCGAAGAGGGGCGATACAATATCAATATCAAACCATCATGAATTGACAAGTTTTACGCTCGCTGCTAGTCTAGCTCAATCCTCTTCCTTTATCGGGTCTGGGACTGACAATGTGAGCAAACCCACACTAGCAGAGTTAATTTGGCGAAGAGGGGTAATAATGTGTAAAAAGTTCTACTACAATAAAAAATATATGATAATTTTTTTTTATTGCATTGTAAACTAGATCTGGGATGATACGAAGAATAGTGCAACATTTTTATATTCTTGCGTAATAATAAAAACAACAACAAAATACGAATACGATGGTAGGTGATACCAACTAGTTGGATCATATATAACTTATGCCTGGTGTTCCTACAAGCCTTTTTAATTTAAATGTCAATTTAAGGATAAGTATGGGATTAAGAAAATCTACAATATTAGTGGACCCTTAATCTGCCTTGAAAAACAAATATGTTTGTGTTGGAACGAAATTAAATATAGTGAATACTCATTGAGGATTCGTATAACTGATTCCAACAGTTTCTAGATTGAAAAAATATGTTAAAACAACTTACACGGAGTAATTGGAAGTGTGTTAGGTTTTGAAAATGTTACAAGTTCTATGAATTCTATGATAAATAGAACTTTCTAAATGACAGTTTCTCATCATGTTCCCAATGTGGACCGGAAACATGTTTCTCTAAGTTTTAATCCGAAACAAATAAGATATATTTTGCCAATTTAAGTATTCTAGAATATGGTTCATATAAGCTGAAATGTAAACGTAGTTCTATTTTCATATTGTTTTAATACTTTGTTTTTCATAAGGTTGAAACTGAAAGGTTGCACGTAGTAGTTAGGGACTCTCACTCAGAGGCGGATCTAGGATTTAGAGGTTGCGGGTGCCATATTACTTTGAACTTAGACGTATTGTTATTGCACGTAGTAGTTAGGCACTCTCACTCTAGAACTCTATCCTATTATATAGATGTGCAAGTAGCATTTTTCTTACCTTAGTTTTTCCAAATCTAAAAAGGGCAGTCCGGTGCACTAAGCTACCGCTATGCGGGGAGTCCAGGGAAGGGTCGGACCACAAGGGTCTATCGTACGCAGTTTTACCCTGTATTTCTACAAGAGGCTGTTTCCACGACTCGAATCCATGACCTCCTGGTCACATGGCAGCAACTTTACCGGCAACTTTCCAAATCTATTTGCAATAAATACTAGATAAATTGTGCAGTAATAACTATATATATATATATATATATGTATTGCCGATTTGTTGTCATTTACTAGGTTAGTTAATGATCTGTAGACCTTAGGTTATGTAAATTTTAGAATATATATTCCTTGTTGATTTTGACATGTACAAAAACAATGCACGTACCTTCTTAGACTGCCTGCACATCCAGAGTCACCTATTTATCTCTTCTATGCTTCTAAACAATTGCTTCTCAAAAAACAATCTTTTATCAGTGACTGATCAAAACAAAATGACTGAGTTTGCTTATCATGCATTTCTGAGTTTGGCAACCAAAATAGGCATGTCCTTTGGAGATCATCTTCTTTCAGCTTTATCAAATGCTGGTATTCGCACGTTCAGGGTTGATGAACTTGAGATAGATGAAAAGGGATGCAAAGAACTGCAGAAAACAATTCACGAATCAAAAATTCTCATTGTTGTCTTCACTAAAGAGTATTCCTCTTCAGAGAGGTGCCTTGATGAACTTGTGTTTATACTTGAGAGTAAGAGAACTTTTGGACGTTTCGTTCTGCCTGTGTTTTATGATGTGGATCCCTCAGAAGTCAGGAAACAAAAAGGGAGTTTTGAACAAGATTTTTTAATGTACGAAGAGAGATTTAAATCCGGGAGTGAAGGAAGGAGACTGGAATGGTTGCAGAAGGTGAAGGAATGGAAGGCTGCTCTAACAGAAGTTGCTGATTTGGGAGGAATGGTCTTACAGAATCAATCTGATGGGTAAACTTTTACTAGCTTTATGTTTATGTAGGTAGTTTTATATTAATGGATTTCAAATTGTTCCACTGCAGACTATGTGCTTTATTCCTGACTTAATATGGTATTGGATACAATCCAATTTTCAGGTGTGAGTCAAAGTTTATTGAAGAGATTGTGAAGGTGGTTGCAAGAAAACTAAATCGCGCAGTTTCAAGTGTTGCTCTCCATCCAGTTGGAATAGATTCTCGAGTTAGAGACATCAATCTCTGGTTGCAAGATGGATCGACTAGTGTTGATATTATGGTTATATATGGGATGGGAGGTATAGGTAAAACTACACTAGGTAAGACTGCTTACAATCTGAACTTTGACAAATTTGATGGCAGCAGCTTTCTTGCTGATGTACATAAAACTTCAGAAAGACATGATGGTCTTGTAAGTCTACAAAGACAACTTCTTTCAAATATTCTAGGGAAGAAGGTTGAAAAGATATACAGCATCGATGAAGGAGTCAGCAAGATTCAAGAAGCCATCCGTTGCAGAAGAATTCTTCTTGTTCTCGATGATGTGGATGATAGAGATCAGTTAAATGCTGTACTTGGGATGAGAGAATGGTTTTATCCGGGTAGTAAACTTATCATAACAACCAGAAACCAGCACTTATTTGATGCTAGTGAAGTCTGCAGATGTAAGATGTATAAGGTCACGTCATTGAATGCTCAAGAATCAATTCAACTCTTCAGTTGGCATGCTTTTGGAGAAGAACAACCTTCAGAACATCACAAGGACCTTTCAGAAAATGTGATACTTCATTGTAAAGGGATTCCTTTGGCTCTCAAAGTTTTAGGTTCTTCTCTTTGTGACAGAAGTATAGAGGTGTGGGAAAGTGCATTGAGGAAATTAAAGGCAATCCCTGACAATAAGATCCTGGAAAAACTCAGAGTTAGCTATGATTTGCTGCCAGATGATGATGTACAGAATTTATTCCTCGATATTATCTGTTTCTTTGTTGGAAAGGATAAAGACTATGCAGTTACTATACTTGATGGATGCGGATTTTTCTCAGTAGTAGGACTTGAGATTCTTTCAGATAGATGTCTGATTGAAATGGACAAGGATAAGCTGAAAGTGCATTCATTGATTCAAGATATGGGAAAAGAAATTATTCGTCTAGAATCCCCTTGGGAGCCTTGGAAGAGAAGCAGAGTTTGGCGATACAGAGATTCCTTCAATATCTTGAATGAAAAAACTGTAAGACTCTTTTAATCTTTGATGTTGTGTATGCATTATAATAGGCTATAATGAATAAACAGTTGTTGTTTTTCTATCAGGGAACTGATAAAATTGAATGCTTAGTTTTTGACAAGGAAATGTCCACAAAATTGTCCAAAGTTGTCAAATCTGTCAGATCACATTTCTTCAATGAAGATATTGATCTGATTGGTCATGGCCATTCAAAGAAACGCCGTAAGCATTTGGAGCATTTTGGTGATGCCGATACAGAGGATTCAAACAATATAGAATTCGAAGCTGATGCATTTTCAAGAATGCAGAGGCTGAGGATTCTCCAGATTAGTTATGTAAGATTCACTGAATTCTATAGTTTGTTTCCGAAACGTCTAAGATTACTGTGTTGGTCTGGATTTCACATGAAGACCATTCCTCAGGATCTCCCTCTAGAGAGTCTGGTTGCCCTTGAAATGAAAAAAAGTTGTTTGGAAAAAACCTGGGATGGAACTAAGGTATGTTATAGTCTTATAGATGTGTTTCCTTTTCATCTAGTGCAGGAAAATGTCTTTTGTATTAGGCTTTAACTTTTACCTCTTACTTCATGTTGCAGATTCTCAGATCATTAAAAATCCTCAACTTTAGTCATTCCCATTTCCTAAAAAGAACTCCTGATTTTTGTGGACTTCCCAATCTAAAAACTTTGATATTGAAAGACTGCATTAAGTTGGTCAAGATTCATGAATCAATTGGAGTCCTCGACCGACTGATCTATCTGAACTTAAGAGACTGCAAGAATCTAAGGAAGCTACCGGGAAGCTTTTGTAAGCTCAAATCATTAGAAAAACTTATTATCTCTGGATGTTCTAGACTAGTTACATCAGCAATAGAGCTAGGCAAGCTAGAATCTTTGACAACCCTACAGGCTAATGGCATGAATTTTGGTCAGCTAGCGCCAGTTGGTGGTAATGAGAAATCATGGAGGTCCCTCTGGCAAACTTGGTCATCAAAACTAAGAAGATCCCCAGACTCTAAACAGTTTTCCTTCTCTTCTTTATCAAGTTCGCTCGTCAGCTTAAGTCTTGCTAAATGCAACTTAACAGACGATGCTCTATCGTTTGGCCTCTGTAACCTTCCCTCATTATGCTTCTTGAATCTAAGCGAAAATCTGATTTATAAGCTGCCTCAGAATATAAAGAACCTTTGTTTTCTCCAAGACCTTTGGTTAGATGGATGTCTGAGACTCCAATCTCTGCCAGGGCTTCCGGCGAGCCTTGTTAAGTTGAAGGCAGTTAGATGTTCATCACTGGAAACAGTTACAAATCTACCCAACCTAATGTCAACTCTCTTTTTAGATGTCTTGGAAAGTGAGAATTTAAGTGAGATTTCAGGACTTTTCAAGCTAAAGCCCATTGATCATTTTGAAGTGGAAATATTGAATGCTCTGAGACTTCTCAAGCTGGATAACAGGGAAGATACAGTGGTGGAAATGTTTAGCAGGTTCACTAGCACAAAAAGGACATATTCAGTACAGCAAGTAAGTTTTGTTTCTCAGAGTAAAGTTCTCTACCTGTAGAGCAGATCCAATCTAAAGTATTTTTTCTTTCTTTTTTGGCATCAGGGACTCTATGAATTTGGCATCTTCAGTACTTATTTTCCAGGAAATGAGGTTCCAAGCTGGTTCAGCAACAAGAGTGAACAGAGGTTGTTGACCCTGAATGTCGATTCACTTCCTAATATCAAGATAACAGGACTGCACATTTGCGTTGTCTATGCACGTTCTAGTCCTCGTAAATTTCGCTATTTTAGGGACGGGCATACATTTTACATCAAGGTCCAAAACATTACAAAGGGTCTTAAGTGGATTTATGCCCCATCGTTCATTGGCATTCCAGGAGAGAACAACAGGTTGACATTTTTATGCCACTGGGAGTTTGGGAAATATTTACAAACTGGTGATCAGATTAATGTTTCATTGCCTTGTTGGAGTATGACTTTTAAGATGAAAGAGCTCGGAGCTACACTTTCATATGATAAGCAAGAATTGGACCAGTCCTCAGCATCTACTAGTGAAGCAAGAGAGCTTGCAATACGACATAATCCAATTAGTGATTATCAATCCGAAGAATGTGTCATGGAAGTATTTATGCCTTCATATCAGATAGCGGCTCATCATTACTACCTTTCTCACCCTGATTACTTTGTGCTCCGCGACAATTCAGATTTAGCTGTGAGGTCAATTTTGAATGAGAGATTATTTGAGGATTCTTATGTGGAGACTGCATGTTCAGGTCTGTGCTTCAAATCTTGTATGTCAAAAACTATACTCATTTATGTACTATTGGATGATCATGTCCAATGTATGGAGCAGGAGCAGAAGAAAAAGCTGACGATGATAGCATCTTTGATTACGATGAGGATGAAGATGAAGAGGCTGCAATAGCAGAGTTAGAGGAGTTGCTGCAAAGATCTTGGTGAAAGAAATGAATCAATATGCTGAAGCAGTGTAACACATTGGCTGACCAACTCAAAAATAATGAATTTGTTATACTTGAGGTGAAAGATTATAATTCATTAGTGTGTATCAGGTAGTGACAAATCATTACTATTTTTCTCACCCAGAAATATAATTTTTCAGCTTAAAGGACGAAAGGGAAGAGAAGCAGCAAACAGAGGTGGATCTAGGATTTAAACTTTATGGGTTCAATATTTAAGGTTCTTACTATTGAAAAGATATTGGTTCAGACCCACTATGTATTGTAATTTTAATAAATTTTTACACTAAATTTATACTTTGCGTCAAAAGTATTGGGTTTAGATGAACCCGGTACTATAACACTGCATACGCCTATGGATGCAAGGTCAACGTTAATGTGGAGACTACTGGTTCAAGTTAGCATAACAAGTTAGTAATAATAAGTTTAACGTGTCATAACCTTAACCACAATAATAACATTTGTTTGTTCATAATCACAATGGAAAAGACAAAAAAAAAAATAAAAAAAAATTCAAGTTTGGAAGGAAAACAAGAATGTTATAGAAAACCTTGAGAACTAAACTATTGAGGAAAGAATATAGTTGACCCAAACAGCATCAAGCATGTAACAGACGGACTGTATTGTTTTTACATTTCCGGTGTTAATATCAATGCTGCAGAGATCATATTTGTTCAAACCCTGTGAATGAGAAAAGAACAATGCAGATTTATGAACAAGTAAACAAATAACGTCTGTTAACGATGTCTTGAGCTTGAATATTCGTCTGCTCCATTTTATCTGCTGTTTTTTTTTTTTTTGGTAATCGTCTAACACCAAAACATGGAGCTCGTCATTAACCACTTCAGCGATTGAGAGCTGGCCATGACATGGTATCCATCTCGTTCAAATGGTTTGATAGCCAATATTATTGACTTGGTTTGGTTGGTAGCTAATCTTGTTGAGTTTGTCAAATATTGATAGCCAATTTTATTGACTTGGTTTGGTTGGTAGCCAACCTTGTTGAATTTGTCAAAAGGGTGTAGAAATTGTCAAATATTGTAGGCTTTTGAGAGTGAGGTTTTGGCTATAAAGGAGAGCTTCAACTCTCATTTTTACACATCAACAAAGAGAGAAAAGAGAGAGCAAGTCCATAAACTATAAGAAAATAGTTTGTGAAGAAAAATAGAGTGTGAGAGATATAGTAGTGAGGTGAAAAAGGCAAAAGAGTGTTTACTTCTTTTGAGGATGTAGTGGTCTTACGAGTATTTTTACTCGTTACTACACAGTGTAAAATTCCTCGCTATAGTGATATCAGTTGCTCTTCTTGGCCGTGGTTTTTTCCCTTATTCGGAAGGGTTTCCACGTAAAATCTTGGTGTCATTATTGCTGCATTTCTATTCTTGCCGATTTAACCATAACTTAGTGTTCTGCGTTTATCACTAATACCGTGAATACTATTTTTACGGGGTTTATTCCCAACAAGTGGTATCAGAGCCAAGGTTCTGTCTGAGTATGCTCTGTGGTTGCAGCACAGTCTGAACTTCCACATCAGAAAAGAATTACTTTGGTCTCACAATAAATAGTATTTGTATTTGTGATAAACAATGGAAGCCAACACTAGTAGAATGGTTACTTTGAATGACACAAATTATGCCATTTGGAAGGACAAAATGGAAGATTTGCTCTATGTCGAGAATTTTCATCAACCTGTCTTCGCTACTATAAAGCCTGATAATAAATCAGATAAAGAGTGGAATTTGTTACACAGGCATGTTTGCGGCTTTATTAGACAGTTGGTTGACGATAATGTTTTGAATCATATTTCTGGGGAGACACATGCTCGGACCCTATGGGAGCACCTTGAAAGTTTGTATGCTCGAAAAACTGGAAACAACAAGATGTTTCTGATCAAGCAGATGTTGGGTTTAAAATACCACGATAGTTCCGCGATGACAGATCATCTGAATAATTTCCAGGGGATCATGAACCAGTTATCTGCTATGGGCATTAAATTTGATGAAGAAATTCAAGGCTTTTTTCTACTTGGTTCCCTACCAGATTCTTGGGAAATTCTTAGAACTTCATTATCAAATTCTGCTCTGAGTGGTGTGATCTCTATGGATCTTGCCAAGAGCAGCCTTTTAAGTGAAGAGATGAGAAGAAAATCTCAAGGTTCCTCCCCATAAGATGTCTTGGTGACTGACTCCAGGGGGAGAAACAAGAATCGGGGTTCTCAAAATAGAGAACATAATAGAAGCAAATCCAGAAGCAGACTTAAAGATATTGAGTACTATCATTGCGGGAAGAAAGGGCACGCATAGAAGTTCTGCCGGATTTTGAAAAAGGAGAATAGAGACAAGGAAGAACAGAAAGAAGATGGCAATCGTGTGGCCACCGTCACTACAGAAGATCTTGTTACTGTCCTTGATGCGGATCTGATAAATATCGCTTGTGATGAGTCAAGCTGGGTTGTGGACAGTGGTGCCGCATCTCATGTGACATCAAGAAAGGAATTTTTCTCATCCTATACTCAGGGTGACTATGAAACTTTGAATATGGGTAATGAGACTGTATCTAGGGTGGCTGGTATTGGAACGATTTGTTTGGAAACTAGTATTGAAACTAAACTAGTTTTAAACAATGTAAAGCATGCACCTGATGTTCGTTTGCACTTGATCTCTGTTGGTGTTTTGGATGATGAGGGATATATCAGTATCAATGGTGCTGGAAAGTGGAAGCTCACTAAGGGTTCCATGATTATGGCTCGTGGGGAAAAGCGTTGTGGTCTATACTGGACTACGGCCTCTACCTGTGTTGATATGGTGAATGCCGTTGAGAGCAATAACTCTTCAACGTTATGGCATAAGAGGCTTAGCCATATTAGCGAGAAAGGACTAAATGTTTTGGCCAAGAAGAAATTGTTGTCAAATTTTGAAAGTGCAAAATCAGAAAAATATGAGCACTGCTTGGCTGGAAAATAAAAAAGAGTTTCTTTCCAATCTCACCCTTCTTCAAGAAAGACAGAATTGCTTGAGTTGGTACATTCGGATTTATGTGGTCCAATGAAGACAAGGACTTTGGGTGGTGCACTTTATTTTGCTACCTTTATTGATGATTGCTCAAGGAAACTTTGGGTCTACATCTTGAAGACTAAAGATCAAGTGTTGGGTGTCTTTAAGCAGTTTCAGGCATCAGTTGAAAGAGAAACTGGAAAGAAGCTGAAGTGTATTCGTACTGATAACGGTGGTGAATATTGTGGACTATTTGACGAATATTGTAAGCAACAAGTTATCAGACACCAGAAGACTCCTCCTAAGACTCCTCAGTTTAACGATTTAGCAGAAAGGATGAACAGGACCTTGATGGAAAGAGTCAGATGTTTGCTTTCTGAAGCAAAGTTGTCAAATTCCTTTTGGAGTGAGGCTTTATTGACCGCTGCACATGGTATTAATTTATCCCCTGCGGTTGCTTTGCAAAGTGATGTTCCAAACAGAGTTTGGTATGGAAAGGATGTTTCCTATGAACACTTGAAAGTGTTTGGTTGCAAAGCTTTTGTACATGTGCCTAAAGATGAGAGGTACTACCAAGACAAGGCAGTGCATCTTCATTGGTTATGGCCTTGATGAGTTTGGTTACAGGCTATATGATCTAATTGAGAAGAAGGTCGTGAGAAGCCGTGATGTTATCTTCGTGGAGGATCAAACCATTAAAGATATAATAAAGTGGAGAAGCTAAAACCTTCAAGTTCTGAAGGTTTAGTTAATCTTGATCAAGTTCCTCATACAAATGCAGATGACGTTGGTGGGCTCAATGATGATGATGATGCTCAGAACCATATTCCAGATCAGCATATTGATGGTGATGTGATAACAACGCTAATGTTGATGAGGTAGATGCTCCTACTCACGAAGTTGTGGAAGAGTTAGATATTCCACTCAGGAGGTCTTCTAGACCTCATACTCCTTCCTCCCGTTATTCACCCGATGAGTATGTATTACTCACTGATGAGGGGGAACCTGAATGTTATGCGGAGGCCATAGAAGATGAGCACAAGGATCAATGGATTGAAGCCATGCAAGATAAGATAAAATCTCTTTATGAGAACCATACTTATGAGTTGGTGAAATTGCCTAAGGGCATGAGAGCTCTGAAGAACAAGTGGGTGTTCAAAGTTAAAACTGAAGAACATAGTTTGAAGCCGAGATACAAAGCTAGATTGGTTGTTAAGGGATTTAGTCAAAGGAAGGTTATTGACTTTGACGAAATATTTTCTCCTGTCGTGAAAATATCCTCCATTCGGACAGTTCTTGGTTTGACTGCTAGTCTTGATTTGGAGATTGAGAAGATGGATGTGAAGACTGCCTTTCTTCACGGTGACTTAGAAGAGGAGATCTATATGGAACAACCTGAGGGCTTCAAGGTAAAAGGTAAAGAAAATCTTGTATGCAAACTTAAGAAGAGTCTATACGGATTGAAGCAAGCTCCCAGACAGTGGTATAAGAAGTTTGAGTCTGTTATGGGGGAGCAAGGCTACAAAAAGACTTCTTCAGATCATTGTGTGTTTGTACGAAGATTTTTTGATGATGACTTTATCTTCCTCTTGCTATCTGTGGATGATATGTTGATTGTGGGCAAAAATGCTTCCAAGATTGATGAGTTGAAGAAATAGTTGAATAAGTCTTTTGCAATGAAATACTTGGGTCATGCTAAGCAGATTTTGGGCATGAGAATTACTCGTTCGAGAAATGAAAGGAAGCTTTACTTGTCACAAGAGAAGTACATAGAACGTGTACTGGAGTGCTTCAATATGAAAAGTGCAAAGTTGGTTCTCACACCCCTTCCTGGTCATCTGAAGTTGAGTAAGAAGATGGGTCCTATAATAACGGAGGAAAAAGAGAGAATGGCCAAGATTCCTTATTCCTCTACCGTCGAAAGTTTGATGTATGAAATGGTATGCACTTGACCAGATATTGCTCATGCAGTCGGCGTTGTTAGCAGATTTCTTGAAAATCCAGGAAAAGAGCATTGGGAAGCTATAAAGTGGATACTCAGGTATCTAAGAGGAGGCTCACATGAATGCTTATGCTTTGGAGGATCAAATCCAATTTTGAAGGGCTATACAGATTCTGATATGGCAAGTGACCTTGATAACAGAAAATCCACTACTAGATATTTGTTTACTTTTTCAGGGGGAGCTATATCATGGCAGTCGAAGTTACAGAAGTGTGTAGCACTGTCTACAGTATATTGCGGCTACTGAAGCTGGCAAAGAGATGATATGGCTCAAGAGATTTCTTCAAGAACTTGGATTGCGACAGATGGAGTATGTTGTCTATTACGACAGTTAGAGTGCAATAGACCTAAGCAAGAACTCCATGTACCATGCAAGAACAAAGCATATAGATGTGAGATATCATTGGATTCGTGAGCACGTGGAGAACGAAT
>MU785362.1:0-33525 GCA_026770625.1 Nicotiana glauca
GTGGCGACTCTGAAATAAACAAAAATAATCCCGCTTCGAATATTGTCACCTTAATTGGAAAAACTCCCCGTTCGCCCGCTTTTGCCCCTCGGGGTGGGGGCGAGCCGAAAGGAGGTGTGACACTAGGTGTGAACTCAACAAAGTTATGCAGCCATGTTTGGTACAACGTGTAGTGATTAATATGGTGATCTTATGCTGGAAACAAGTCAGGTATATAATTCTGGATGTTGGAATTGGGGTCTAAGGTGTATCTGCTTGAATAAAAGGGAATATCTTCAGAATTGATCGAGCTAATGTGCTCAACTGAGTTGTAGTACCACGGGAAGGTGCGTGAGGTGTCAAATAGTGATTTCAGACTACTCCAGTGCAGTTCTCAGGACGTTCGAGGACGAGCGTATGTTTAAGTGGGAGAGAATGTAATGACCCGACCGGTTGTTTTGAGCCCTAGCGCGTCGTTCAGCAGTCTGAGCCATGAGCAACTTCAATTCAGGTGTTACGACTTGTACACGTGGTCAGAATTGAGTTTCGGGAAGTTTAGAGTTGATTTGGGAAGAGAATTCTCATTTCGGAAGCTTAAAGTTAAAAGAATTAACTAGGATGGTATTTTTGAGTAGACGACCTCGGAATCAGGATCTGAAGATTCCAGCAGGTTCGTATGATGATTTCGGACTTGAGCGTATGCCCGGTTTGGGTTTTGGATAACCCGGGAGCGTTTTGGCGCATATTGTGGAAGTTAGCATTTTAGAAGAAATTTCATAGGTTTGGGTTGAAGTGCATTTCAGAGATATCAATGTCCGTTTAGGATTTTGAGTCTGGGAATAGCTCCGAATGGTGATTCTGGAGTTGGGAGCGCGATTGGAAGTGAATTCGGAGGTTCATAGGTCATTTTGGAACCATTTGGCTAAAGATAGAATTTAGAGGATTTTGGGAGGTTTGATTGGAAGTTGACTTTTTGATATTGGGGTCGGAATCCGATTCTGAATGCTGAAGTAGGTTCGCAATGTCGAATAAGACTTGTGTGCAAAATTTGAGGTTAATCGGACGTGATTTGATATGTTTAAGCATCGAAAGTAGAAGTTGGAAATTCTAAAGTTCATAAAGCTTAGATTGGAGGTTGATTCATGATTTTACCGTTATTTGATATGATTTGAGGTCTCGACCAAGTTCGTAGCTTATTTTGGGATTGGTTGGTAGGTTTGGTTGAGGTTCTGGGGCCTCGGGTGGATTCTTGGTGGTTAACGGATCGAAAATGAAAATTTTGGAAGGCTGAGGCTTGCTGGTTGCTGTCATAACTGCATATGCGGTTTTTGGATCGCATCTGCGGTACCGCAGATGCGGCACTTCAACCGCAGAAGAGGTTTTGGGCTAGAAGAGAAAGAACCGCAGATGCGGTCATATTTCCGCAGATGCGGGACCGCACCTATGGTAGAGGCATCGCAGAAGCGGATTTTGCCGGGGGCTCGTGGACCGCAGATGCGGTCAAGGTTCCGCATCTGCGTGAAGGTGAATGCAGAAGCGAAAATGGGTGGCCTAGTGGAAGTCGCAGAAGCGGATAATGGTCCGCAAAAGCGGGACCACGGAAGCGCATTTTGTTCCGCAAAAGCGGAAGTAGCTGGAGGCAGAGGGGTTGTTTTAAAATCGGTATTTAGCCATTTTTTCCCTCATATTTTCATGGCTTGGGCAATTTTTGGGGAGCTTCAAGAGGGGATTTTTGTCATCAACGTCAAGGTAAGTCACTCCCTCTTATTTTGAGTTAAATACATCAACTAAGCATGGATTTGAGCATTTAAATTAGTATAAATTTGAGGTTTTGGTGGAAAACCTAAAAAATTTGCAATCTTGGAATTTAGCCACGATTTTGGGGATGAAATTAAGAGAAAATCATATAATTGAGTTCGTGAGTTCATGGGCAATTTTTATCTTCGAAGAATTTCGGATTCCGGGCACGTGGGCCCGAGGGCATCTTTGTCAACTTTTCGATCGAGGTTAGGAATTGATATAAATTGGATTATAATGAGTACCTTAGCATATATTAATGGATTTACATAATTATTGGCTAGTTTTGGAGCGCTGTGCATCGATTCGAGTCTTCGGAAGGGCGTGGAATGCCGGTTATAGACCTTCGGAGTGAGGTGAGTCTCCTTTCTAACCTTGTAAGAGGGAATTGTCCCCATAGGTTAACTAATTGATTTTATGCTCCTATTTGTGGGGGCTACGTACGCACGAGGTGACGAGAGTCCGTGCGTAGCTACTATTATGCTATTGTCCAGGTAGTTAGGACCCAAAAGCGTGCCATACTTGGATTAATTATAAACTTACCGACATTTGAATTGCTTAAATCACATCGAATTAGCAAACGAATTTCTAAACATATAAAATCTCATTTTTCTTAAATGGTTAAACGAGGATTTGTTTTCATTGGATAATTACTCCGTGTGGACTTCTTGATTGGCTATCTGTGTATTATATTTTGGAACGGGCCGAACGCCTCGGCAGATTAAATAGATGCATCTATAGGCACGCCATCGACCGTCGGCAAGTACACAATTAACATTTTTATTAGAGTGGGCCGTCGACCTCGGCATGATTTGTGCATGCTTGTATTGCTGCTTGAACTTATTAAAGTTGTTATTGCCTCTTCATGGCTTGAGAACATTTGACAAAAAAATAATGGAAAAGGAAGTTGGGAAAATTCCCATAAAAAGGAATAATAGTTTACTTGTTTCCTTCTATTTGATAAAAATCATGTTGGTAGAAATTCACGATTTAATGTAATATTGACATCATTATTAGACCACTAGTAATTGTCGAAGTTGACCATCTTGTCTCTACTTCTTCGAGATTAGGCAGGATACTCATTGAGTACACGTTGTTTACGTACTCATACTACACTTTTGTGCATTTTTATTACACATGTATATGCAACTCTAGCGGTCTACTGAGCTTAGCAGCACGGATGCTTCAGGGACTAGGTGAGCTGCATTATTCGAGACGGCCGCAGCTAGAGCAGTCCCTTCTAGTATACTGTATTTACTTCCTCTCCACTGTATTCCGGACGGATGTTATATTTTATTTCCTTGTCAGTAGATGCTCATGCACTTGTGACACCGGGTTCTGGGATGATTTGAAGTATTTTATATTAACTGCTTATCATTTAAATTTAATTTGAGACTATTATCTTATAAAAATTGCTAAATTTGAAGAAAATTCCTGGATTTTAAAATGTCTTAAAACGATATTTGGATTAAGTAATTTGGTTGGTTTACCTGACAGCAGTGTCCGGCGCCATCACGATCCTTAGTGGATTTTGGGTCGTGACAACAAACTAGACATTGTTGTGGTGTCTCTACTTCAAAGTGACACCTTTTTTTTTTTTTTTTTTCAAAAGTAGATTAGCATTAATACATTGTTTGAGTATCGGAATAAGGTAGACTAATCATGAAATAAAATATGTATAATTGTACTTATATTATGTTTAGTTATGTGTATCAACTAATAGTGAGATAAATTTTGTATTAAAATGATAGTATTAACTATCTCACATAAAAGTGGGATTATGTGAGATAGCTAATCACAGGAAATCTTTGTCTGTCCCACCTGAGGTAACAAAGATAGTTTTGCTTTGTAAAATACACAAGTTGCCATAAAATGACAAAATATTTACTAGTACTTCATACTTGTTGATAAATATCGTGATGGAAGTGGTACCTAATCCAGTACAGTTTTTGTTAACCAAATATTCACCCCTATTTAATCAAAAAATATTAAATCTTTTGACTAAATCAATTGACGGTTAGAAGAAGAGTGAATTTTAATCAAGAATAATAAAATCTAGACCGAATGATAGATAAAATAGACAAGATGAAAGAAGTCAATTAATACGTTTAAATCGATTAAATGATCATAAATACAATAACATAAATGCGCTATCGATCTAAGTAAATGTGATCGGCGTAAGCAAAGGAAGTTGCGACTCAATTATTGAGATCTTTCGGAAAGCCTCTTTCCTTGATAACTGTGTGGAAAGAAAAGAAATATGGGATCATTGGGGAATCTTTAGATCTTGTCAACGTAGAATAACTATGTATACTTGAGTGGTGTAATCAATGAATAATGCCACTTTTGTATATATTCTCTGATGAATCTTTTACAAAGTGTTCTTTTATCTCTTTTTCGGGCTCCCTTTTTCTTTACTAACTCTTCCTATTTATAAGGGACAATCTTCAAGAAGCACTAAAAAGTACAACACAGAGAATATTTGAAAAGTATATTCTTATTGTCTCCCCCTAAGTTTAAACTATCGTTAACATCTCGTTTCGACTGACCGCTCTTGGTTATCGTCCTTTGTCACGACGGCTATTAGACATTGCGTCATGATAACCTCGTTGTATTTGCCAAATTAAAGTGTTTACCCAACCTCAAATATAAGATTCCTAAAATTCACCTTCGGACCCACGTGCCCGGGTTCCGGAAATTTTCAAAGAAAGTTGTTACTCATAACCTCATGAACTCAAATATATGATTTCCCTAGATTTCATAACAAATTTTGCGGTTAAATCCCATTTTTATCAAAACCCTAGGTTTTCACCTAAACCCATAATTTTCACTAATATACATATTATAATCTACTCATAAACTATGTATTTAACTCATATTTGGTAGAAATTACTTGCCTCAATTAGTTGATGAAAATTCCTCTCTAACCAGCTCCAAAATCGCCCCAAGAAGTGTAAGAAATGAGCAAAAAAGCCTAAGTCCTGTTTTAAAATACCATACTGCCTCTAGCGATTCCGTACATACGGTCGAAGGGCCTCACCTGCACCATCGCTTCTGCGGACCGAAGTCCGCTTTCGCAGAAATGCCCAAGGCAGGCTGCCTCTGCCTTTGCCTTTGCGAACAGGGTCCAGCTTCTGCGGAACATCGGGCGCACCTGCAGATTCTGGGCCGCCCTTCCTCGACCTCTTCTGCTGGGCCTTGCTCGCTTCTGTGAGCTCGCACCTGTAGCCCTAGCCTCGGAGGTGCAATTACACCAAAAATCTGGTGCTTCAGCTAATGCTTCCCAAGTCCAAACTTGGTCCGAGCCTCGTTCGATTAACACTCGGAGCCCCGAGGCCCCACCTGAACAATACCAACAAGTTTGAAAATATAAAACGGACTCGATCAAACTCTTGGAACGCACCAAATAATGTTAAAACTAAGAATCACACCCGAAACCAATTGAATAAAAAATATGAACTTCAAGTTCTTCAATTTACTCCCAATGAGCCGAAACATACTTAAACTACTCGGAATAACACCAAATTTTGCGTGCAAGTCTTAAATAACATTAAGAAGTTATTTTTCGGTCTCAAAATCCCATTTGGACCTCGATATCATCAAAACCTACTCCAAACAAAATTTAAAGAACTTCTAAAACCTTCAAAGAACCAACTTTCACTATTAGACGTCAAAACGCTCCTGGTTCGTTCAAAACCCGATCCGAATACACTCCCAAGTCCGAAATTATCATATGAACCTATTGGAATCGTCAAATCTTGATTTCGTGGTCGTTTAATCAAAATATTGATTGAAGTCAAACTTAGCCTTTTTAGCCAGGCTTAAGGTACCAAGTGTTCCAATTTCAATCTGAACTCTTCTAAATCCTGAACTAATCATCCCCGCAAGTCATAAAATAGTAAAAGCACGTATGGAAAGTCTTATTTAAGAGAACAAGGTTCTAGGAAGCAAAATGACCGATCGGATCATTATACGGCGTATGTATTTCACACTCTTAAAGAGAGCGAGGAGCAAATTTTTTTAAAATTAAATATATAGTTTCTTACCTTTTTTTCCTTCTTTTTATATAATATTCCTTTCTTCTCTTCTTTACATCTGGTTCTTTCGAATACAACATATGCCGACGACGTCTGGGAAAAAGAATTTGTCAGTAAAAAACTTATTTGCGCCGGAAAAAATGAAGTCCTCGAAATTTCGACCACCACTTATATTCTTTCTTTCTTTGTTTATTTATTTTTTCTTCCTCCCGCACATAAATCACAATTTCAAAGAAAGTTTTGTACAAATATAAAACAAAGCACACTCAGATCTGGACAAAAGTATTTGTCACCACAAAAAAAAAAAAACTTGCGCTAGAAAAAATGGAGTCCTTAAAATTCGGATAACCACCATTTTTTAGCTTATATCCTTTCTATCTTTCTTTCTTTCTATCTTTCTTTCTTTCTTTCTTTCTTTCCTCCTATAAATAAATCATACTTTCATGAAAATTTTATACATATACAAAGCAAAAAATACCCAAATCTGGACAAAAGAATTCATTCGCGCTGAAAAAATAGAGTCCTTAAAGTTTCGATGACTACCATTTTTTCGCGGTCCATAATCACTAGTGATATCCAACATGTAAAAATATTCCACCACAATAGTCATTTAAAGGCCTCAAGCCAAGAATAAAAATAAATTAAAGTTTTAACAAGCTAGAGTTTTTAGGAATGATTTCATGCATAGCAATTGTTTCGTCTATGTAAGAAGAAAGAAGACTATACAGTCAAACCTAGCTATAACAACCTCGTTTGTTCCTGATATTTTTGAATGTTATAACAAATTGTTGTTATAGAAAACATATATTACAAACATGAAATTTGGTTCCGAAAAACTTGGCTTATATAGTGAAGTGTTGTTATATAAGGATGTTGTTATAGAGAGTCCTCACTATATAAACCATATGTAAGTCATTTTATCTAAGAAGAGAAAAGGAGAAAGGAAAAGAAAAGGAATATAAGGGAAAGGATAAGAAAAAAAATTATTTTTACTGAAATATATATATGTGTCAAGCTAGTGTTGTTCACATCCTACCTGTAGTCTGGTTGTGGTATTTGAAGGTGAATTTATTCTGCTCTAAAGTAGTTCTCGAGGTAATAGGACCCTGTAAAAGAAAGGTGTATAGTTGGAAATATGAACTCAAACCCATTTAATCCATTCAAGTCGTCCAGGGTTGGATCGATCATTGATTCGCCCATTTGTTGAAGTCAATCCATTTTGACCCAGCTCTTCTAAAGCTGAACTGCCCAAATTGATCTATGAGTAACTTAGCTAAAATATGAAAATACTTAAATTATTCTGTTTCTTATTTTTCTAATAAAAAGATCATTTTTTAATCTAAACATCACCATTCTCCCTATTAGAGTTGTCGATTAATTTTTTCGTATTCTTGACAATGCAATCATTATATTCATATTACTATCCTTGAAGTCAAGTCAATAAAAAATAAAGTTTATATAAAAAATCAAAAGCATTTCGTGCAAATCACGACCATAATCAGTGTGGTCGAAAGAGATCACGAGAAGAAAAAGAAAACAAAAGAATATTAGAAAATAGAAGAAAAGAATTCTTTTTTCATTGCGTAGTAGAAAGATAAATTACAAAAAGACATTGGCGAGTTAAGAATCCATTAAGCAATAACTAAGACCCGCTTTTAACTTGTTTGAAATGGATAGGTTTTTAAGCTAAGATTTCACATTGACTAAGCACAGCATTACTTTTTATTTCTGCCAAAAAGCATGTCCAAAATGTTATATTAAACATAATTATTATTCTTTTTGTAAAACTTAAAAAAAATTGCAAATATTTTTGTTTTTTTTAACTAATGCACCAATAGTCCACTAATTTAATAAAGTCTTTCTTTTTTTCTTTTCACAGTTTTTTAAAANAAAAGATCATTTTTTAATCTAAACATCACCATTCTCCCTATTAGAGTTGTCGATTAATTTTTTCGTATTCTTGACAATGCAATCATTATATTCATATTACTATCCTTGAAGTCAAGTCAATAAAAAATAAAGTTTATATAAAAAATCAAAAGCATTTCGTGCAAATCACGACCATAATCAGTGTGGTCGAAAGAGATCACGAGAAGAAAAAGAAAACAAAAGAATATTAGAAAATAGAAGAAAAGAATTCTTTTTTCATTGCGTAGTAGAAAGATAAATTACAAAAAGACATTGGCGAGTTAAGAATCCATTAAGCAATAACTAAGACCCGCTTTTAACTTGTTTGAAATGGATAGGTTTTTAAGCTAAGATTTCACATTGACTAAGCACAGCATCACTTTTTATTTCTGCCAACAAGAATGTCCAAAATGTTATATTAAACATAATTATTATTCTTTTTGTAAAACTTAAAAAAAAAATTTGCAAAATATTTTTGTTTTTTTTAAACTAATGCACCAATAGTCCACTAATTTAGTAAAGTCTTTCTTTTTTCTTTTCACAGTTTTAAAAAAAAACAAATCAGTTTTTATAAATAATATTTTTTTCAGTTTTTTTAAAGTATTTTTTTTGTAAAAAATGAAAAGAATTTGTAAAAACAGAAAAAAATATTTTTAATAAAATATTTTCGTTTTTTAAAAAACTGGAAAAAAAAATTCAATATGGCAACTCACTATATCGGTGTTGCAGTGTCGGTTAATCATATTCCACCATTATCTGTAGTTCCACCAAAATGTCAATCAATACATTTTCACTTGATATAGTTTCTTTTTTTATTTCCTTCTTTGCTTGCTATAGCTGTATTGTATGACCCAAAATTTACACTACTAGAAATCTGAAAAAAAAAAACGATCAAAGTTGATCGCTTATAGGTCAAAAAGCGACCAAAAAGCGTCCAAACAGGCCTGGTCAATATTTTGCTAGTCTCTTTACCTTACAGACCAAAGTTGGTCGCTAATTAGTGACCAACTTTGGTCTCTAAAGTAAAAGGATCAAATATTCCGGGTAAATAATATACCGACTGTATTGGAAAAAATTGAGTTTACATATTAAAGAGGTATGAAGATGATGTGTCGAGGCACATAGATTGGTCAGAGAATTACAACTGGCAAGAAGGCACGATTTGCAATAGATACGAGCAGAAAACAAAGGAAGAGGTACGAGCGGTTATTCAAAAAGAGGAAATGCACGTACATGTTCAAGTCATTTAAACCCAAGAATTAAAGAGAAGGAATCTGACAGCACAGGAGAGTCTAGATACATTATTTAAAGAGCATTAAACATAAAAAAACGTTAGAGGATCTGTATTAAATATAATGATTATGTAACGTAGCATTTAATGTCTTTAATTGCTCATAATAACCTTATTACGACATAGGCAAAACGCATATCTCCAAGGTACCTATAAAAGAGAGATAACTGATCAATTGGAGGGACACGAAACACTATCTGAATATACCTTGGTTTACTTGTTTATCTCTTGATTATATTCTAACTATCCAAATTGCTTTCTTTTATACATTCTTTCGATTATCAGTAACTCGCGTTCTACTAAATTATAGCTTTAATCGAAATTTTATTTTTTGATTAAACAAATTGGTTCCGTTACCGAGAATCTGATAATCAATTCTTTTTTAACTTAACTTTCCTTGTTGCATCAACCATGTCGAACAACAATGACAACATTCAAGGAAACCAAACAAACAAACAACTTCAGGGAGATCCGCAGGACAATAACGCACTAATTCCTTCTCCATGAGGCTCTCCACGGCAGTCTTGTGAAGGCACTCCTGAGGGATCTCATGCAGATGAATAGGCTCAATTTGAAAATGTTGAAGCTATGGATGATGCTTTGCAAAAACTTATTGTCTCACAGGTCAATAAAGCACTTCAGGCTTTTGTTAGCCAATTACCTGCTGCACTACCCACACCCACTCCAAATAACAATACTCTGGAGAACCCTCATTCCGGGCTTGTTAATTCAGGTAGTGATGCAGCCCCCAGCGAACCATAGGAGGGAGAACCAGGTAACTTAGTTAATTCTGATTTACAAAATTTAGTACTAACATTGCAGAAACAGCTCAAGGAGCAAAGTGATCGCATAGAGCAAATACCCGGGGTGCCACCCATGATCAAAGGGGTAGATATGGATAAATATTCACAACAAACCTGGAAGCCAAGTGCTGCTCCCCTCCCAATTTCAAAGAATTTCAAAATGCCTGATATTCCAAAATACGATAGAACAACAGACCCACGAGACCATGTGACTGCATTCACAACAGGCGTAAAAGGTAATGATTTGACTAAGCAGGAGATTGAATCAGTCTTAGTCAAAAAATTCGGTGAAACACTCACTAAGGGAGCGCTAACATGGTATTCTCTTTTAACCAAAGCACACTGGGGAGCTCATAAAGTCAAAAAAAGAATGGAAGATATTTTCAAGATCAAGCAAGGGAACTAAGAATTGCTTAGGGAATCCGTGAACAGATTCCAACGTCAAAGAGTGACATTACCGCGTGTGCCTGATAATTAGGAAGCTATAGCTTTCACAAGCAATTTAAATGAAAAGAGCTCAGAAGCTATAAGGCGACTCAAGGAAAGCCTTCGTGAATTCCCAGCTACAACGTGGAATAACGTTTACAGCAAGTATAGCACAAAGCTGAAGATAGAAGAAAATACTGTTCCACGATTTCAAAAAGAAGAAAAGGCAAGTTTGAGACGTGCGAAAACCGAAAATAGGTTCGGTAATAATAGGTACAAGCCATACATGGGACTTGCGGGAAAAGTCTCACGGTCAAAATAGGACAATCAAATGTATGATCACAGATCAATGAATAGAGAGTTAAGTTCTTCGTCGAGATTCAGGAAAGATTGAAACACTCATGAGTCACGAGATGATGATAGAAATTTGAAGGCAAGATTTGGCGGTTACAATTTCAATGTGACCACTTCCGAGCTTGTTGCTGTTTTGAGAAGTATGGGAGACAAAGTACGATGGCCAAAAGAGATGAGGTCAAATCCAAACAGGCGCAACCCCAATCATTGGTGCGAGTTTCATAATGATCACGGGCATAAAACGACAGACTGCAGGTTTTTACAAGGCGAAGTTGATCATATATTATAATGAGGATATCTCACCGAGTTATTCAGTGAGAAAGGTAAACAAGCCTACATGAAGAACAGACAGGAGCCCCATAAACTACCTTCTCCCAAATGAACCGTCAACCTTATAAGGGGGGTGAAGACGTCAATAGCGTATGGTACACCGCAACTAATAAAATTTCCAAAGTAACAATTACTCAAGGGAAAGGGGTAGGGTATGTGTTGGAGGAAGACAACATTACATTTGATGATGCGGGTGCGGATAGCGTATTAACCCCTCACAATAATGCACTGGTAATATCTCTAATTGTATATGATACTATTGTGAAACGAGTTTTGATTGATCCAAGAAGTTCCATGAATATTATTTTGCTAAGAGTATTACATGAGATGCAAGCTGAAGATAGAATAATACCAAAAGCGCATACTCTATATGGATTTGACAATTTTAGTGTTGTGACGAAAGGAGAGGTAACATTCACCATATTTGCAAAAGGAGTTGTCAAAGATACAAAGTTTCAGGTAGCAGATATGAAAATGGCTTACAATTTGATTCTGGGGAGACCATGGATCCATGAAATGGATGTTGTTCCTTCAACCTTGCATCAATTCATTAAATTTCCATCACCATAGGGAATACATGAAATTCATGGGGATCAACATACATCCAGGAGCATCAACTCCGTAGTAGACACGAATACGAAAAGTGAAGAAAAATAGCAATCACAGAAGACAGTTGAGGGCACCACAACACAAACCTCAACTGAACAGGGGCAAACTGATATTGATTTAAGGCCTGATACCATTTAAGAACCAGAAGAGAATGAAAATATCAAAACAACAATTGAGGAATTAGAGTCTGTTGTATTATTTGCTCAATGGTCTGATAAGAAAGTCTACGTTGGGTCCAATCTTAGCCAAGGCATGAAAGGTAAGTTAATTGAATTTTTGAAAACTAACATAGACTGCTTTGCTTGGTCCCACTCAGACATGACAGGGATACCGCCGGAGGTGATGACTCACAAATTAAATGAAGACCCATTATACCCTCTTGTCAAACAAAAGAAAAGAAAGCAAGGAGCCTTCAAGAATCAGGTGATTGAAGAAGAGGTTCGAAAATTTCTAAAGATTGGATCCATTCGTGAGGTAAAGTATCCTAAGTGGTTAGCTAATACTGTTGTAGTTCCAAAGAAGAATGGTAAGTGGCGGGTTTGTGTAGATTACACAGATCTGAATAAAACTTGTCCTAAAGGTTGTTTTTGTCATGACCCGGAATTCCCACCATCGGGAGTCATGATGGCCCCTACTGTTGGAGCTAGGTAAGCCAAACATTTAAACCTTTTTGGATAACAACACAACAACAATAACAATAATAAACCTTTAAATAAAAGCGAAAGTCTTTTATAACATAAATAACTAAAAACCCAGAATGCGGAAGCTTAACATTTCACTACCCAAGACTGGAGTCGCTATCTCACGAACCACTAAAGAGTGCTACAAACAAGACTGAATGGAAAATATATAATGTCTGTCTCGGTCAAATGGAAACAAACTAAAAATATGGAAAAGGACTTCGGCCTGTGAACGCCAGCTAGGCTACCTCGTAAGTCCCTGGAATGAAGTTAGCTCCCGATCAGTATACTACTGCTGTGATCCAAAAGCTGCTCCAGTACCGTGATATGTGCAAAAAGCACAGAAGTGTAGCATCAGCACAATTGACCCTATGTGCTGGTAAGTGCCTGGCCTAACCCCGGCGAAGTAGTGACGAGGCTAGGACCAGACTCCAAATAAACCTGTGTAGTTATATAACATACAACGGATAATAGAATAGTAATGAACAAACAAAGATGCGGTGCACAACCCGATCCCTATCATTTATCACAGTTGCGGCGTGCAACCCGATCCGACTGTATCATTGTTGCGGCATGCAACCCGATCCATTTATATCACTATTGCGGCGTGCAACCCGATCCATTTGTATCATTATTGCGGCGTGCAACCCGATCCATTTGTATCACTATTGCGGTGTGCAACCCGATCCATTATCTCATTGCTGCGGCGTGCAACCCGATCCATTTACATTACTGTTGTGGCGTGCAACCCGAACCAGCTGTATCACTGTTGCGGTGTGCAACCCAATCCATTTATATCATTGTTGCGGCATGCAACCCGATCCATTTATATCATTGTTGCGGCATGCAACCCGATCCATCTATATCACTGTTGTGGTATGCAACCCGATCCAAATTTAACATTGTTGCGGAGCGTAACCCGATCCAAATATAACATTCAACAACAATCATAACAAGAGTCCCGATAAGGGATCAATAAAGAACTATACTATCCCGGTAAAGGAATCGACAGCACAAGTAAATACGTTCCGGCAAGGGAGATATAGCTATAACCAATCTTGTTCCAACATCTAACTACCTTAGCTAACACGAATACTCAATCATAAGTAATTTCCACAAGAAAGACCTTAATCCCTGATAAATATCGAGAATCATCAATTTAAAAATTTGTAGTATTATTTAAGAACACAATAAATTTCCATTTAAGACTTACGGTCATGCTTGACACCAACGTATATATACTCGTCACCATGCCTATACATCATACTCAACAAGAAGCAAATAGCAAATAGGACAAAACTACTAATCCCTCAAGCTATGGTTAGACCGAACACTTACCTCGAACTTTCACTGCCAACTCAAGCCTCAAACATCGCTTTTCCTTTAAAATTTAGCTCTTAATCAATTGTATCTAGACATAATCGACTTAATAATATCAATAAATGCTAAACAATCCAATTCCAAAGCTTAACTATAGCTTTCCATCATTCTTCCCAAAAAGTCAAAAATTGACCCCAGGCCCGCTTGGTTGAAACACGAGGTTCGGACCAAAACCCAATCACACATTCACCTACGAGCCCGAATATATAATTTGTTTCGAAATCTGACCCCAAAACAAGGTCAAATTTTGAAATAATCAAAAAGCCCTAACTCTTCCCAAATCCCAAATTTTCTACCCTTAATTTCATGTTTTAGGACTAGAAATCTAGTGGGTGTTGATAAAAATGGAAGAAAACGAGCTTAGAATTACATACCTATGAAGTTATGGTGAAGTTCCTCTTCAAAAATCGCCCAATAAGTGTGGAGAAGATGAAGTTTATGAAAAATTGTGAAATTCATGTAATACATTCTATTTTTGAACTTAAAAATAACTGGGCAAATTTGGTCTATGCATTCGCGACAGGCTCATCGCGTTCTCGATGAGTTAGGCCTAAGAGACCTTCGCGTTCGCGAAAATGGGCTCGCATTCACGAAGCACTAACTCCTCTAGCCTTCGCGTTCGCGTAGGGTATAATACCACTCCCCCTGCCCAGGCTCATAAGCCTTCACATTCGTGATACCTGGGCTGTATTCCGGAAGGTAAGACCCCCCCCCCCTCAAATCTTCGCGTTCGCGACCTGGGTCTCGCATTCGCGTAGAAGGAAATTTCCTTTAGCATGAATAACTCATCGCGTTCGCGAGAGTCCTCCCGCGAACATGAAGAAGAAAATGCCAGAACACAAAAAACTAAAAACCTGAAACTTTTTAGGAGTTCAAAACCTTTCGAAACACATCCAAAATTCACCCGAGCCCTATATACTAACTCAAAAACACCATATGAACTTATCTGTGCGATCAAATCACCAAAATAACCTCTTAAATAACAAATTAAACCACAAAATCAATAAAACTTCTCAAAACTATTTTAAACATCAAATTTTGCATTTAAGGTCCGAATCACGTCAAATGGATTCCTTTTCTTACCAAACTTTATCGACAACACATATAAATCATATTGAACTCATACCGGGCTATGGAATCATAATACAGGCCCGATACCACATGCTTCACATAACATTTCACTTTTAAAAATTTTTAGAAAATAATTTCTTCTAAAAATTCATATCTCGGACTTGGGACCTCGAAATTCAATTCCGGGCATACGCCCCAGTCCTATATTTTTTCATTGGACACTCCGAGATCGTCAAATCACGGGTCTGGGTCTGTTTACCCAAAATATTGGCCGAAGTAAACTTAAATGCATTTCAAGTCAAAATTTTAACATTTTCACAGATTTTTCATATAATAGCTTTCCGGCTACGCGCACGGACTATGCACGCAAATCGAGATGAAGCTAAAAGAGGGTTTTAAGGCCTCAAAATTAAAAATTCATTTAAAAAACAAGTAAAAGGTCATCACAATTTTTCATCCTTCTAAACTCATGATCAGGAGGTAGGAACTGACGATGACAATCAAACCATGATTTCTTTCGGCCATATTTCAAAGTGAACGCTTTACCATTTTCCATGCAGTAAGGACAAGCTAGCTTCCCAGCATTCATCAACCAAGACAACATTCCATACACAGGAAAATTGTTAATTGTCCACATTAAATTAGCATGCAAATTGAAATTGCTTGGTTGATATGTCATATGTTTCAACACCATCGTACCACAATTGTTTTAGCTCATCAATCAAAGGTTGAAAATATACATCAATCATAATTTTTAGATTATGTGGACCGTATGGACTAGTCATGCACAACTCGGGTGGTAGATTATAAGTTGTAAGAAAGACAGGCCAACATGAATATGGTGTCGCAAATGCAGAAAAAGGCGTGAAGCCATCCGCAGAAAGACCTAACCGAATATTCCGTGGTTCACTAGCAAAATTTGGATATGTCCTATCAAAGTTCTTCCAAGATTCTCCATCTGAAGGATGACACATAACACCAGGTGGTCTTCTATTTTCAAAGTGCCACCTCATATGCGGAGCAGAACTCATCGACACATATAACCTCTTTACCCTATGTATAAGAGGTAAATAATGCATCAACTTGATAGCGACCATATTCCCGCTGGAAAGCCTTTTAAAATAAGGATTTTCGCAAAATTTACAACTATCTAAAGATGCATCATCTTTATAATATAACATGCAAGCATCTTCATAACAATCAATTCTAATTGACGAAAGTCCTAACTTAGAATCTAATCTCTTTGCCTTATAGAAATCACCAGGTAATTTGATATTAGAGTCAACTAGTTCACTCAGAAGGTCAATGAAAGAGTCCATGACTGCTGTCGATGCCCCCTTTTTCTTAAGGCAAAATCGGGTTTACGACATTTGGGAGGACAACTCGTTCCCTTTTGGGAATTGGGTTTTGGAGTTTTGAAGAGCCGTCACCTAATGATTAAGTGCATTAGGACACTAAGAAAAGTTTGGGTAAGGGCTATAAATTATCTCGATGGGAAGGTGTTAGGCACCCCTCAAGATCCACTAGTGTGGTTCCCGGCCATGTTATATTGTGACTTCATATAATCAAGTAAGCAATTAAGGGGGTTCAAATAGAAAGGATTCACATACAATATTGCAAGTAAATCGAAACTTGAGAATAGTAATGTGGGCATAAATTTTATGAAATATTTAAATAATTCTACATAGCAATAGATGAAAGCAAGTAAGAGGGGAGAGGGTCCTAGGTTAACGATTAATATGGATCACTTCAATACAATACCCGGCAATCACTCCTCAAAAGAGGGGTCGCACGTGAAATTAGCGCATCGGTCATCATCTCCATATTCTCCCTTTCCCACCCGGTAAAAGTTATTTAAAATGCTGGGTTGGTCATGATTGCTTATTGCGTGCTATTACCCATCCCGTCCTATATGTCCTGGAGGGTATTTAGGACCACTATTCCTACAAGGTAAGGACTAGGTTGAACCCTTAGGTTTAAAGGAAAAAATGCTAAGCGACATATATAACAAATAGGACCACACATAAGGGATCACATAAAGACAAATAAAGGCTCACAGATCCCTCCACAAGTGAGCACATAATTAGCACGTCTCAAATACATTTAAGGCCTCAAAGATGGAAGTTTAAAAAAAGCAATGTTAAAATTAAAACAATAAGTTTCAAGAGGGTAAATTAGCAGTGAAAGCAGAAGGTTCAGTTAAGACTAAGCAACTGGAAGCATGCTCGATTTTCAGAAATACAACTAAGGACAGCAGTAAGATTTAGAAGTATACAACAGTTTAGAGTTTAGTAAAATATAGATAAAAATTGTTAAAACATGGTTTTTGAAAATAGAGTAGTGATATTGAAGATGCAGTAACTTAACGAGACGTAGGGAATGTATTCAAAATAGCATGATTCTGGGCAGAAAAGGGTAACCCAGTGGTTTGAAAACATAATAGAACAAGCATCAGCAAATAAGTGAGAGTAAAAAAAATGCACAATTTCGAGATTTGTTTCAAGATAGGGCGAGAGTTTTAGTAAAACAGAGTGAACTTCAGAGAGGCAAAACAAGAAACAGAGTTCAGAATATTAAAGGAGGTTGATTGGTCCTAAGCCGGCAAAACATGATTAATCAATTCTTATTAGGCCTAAAGTTTGCCTAGGCGTCGTATATATTGCCTAATTGTCTTAAAGGGTGAACATACATGTTAATTTCCAGTTTGAAAAGGGATACGCGTACAGTTAACCATACTCGCATTTTTAGATTAAGCATGATAATGAGGCGTTTAACAATTGTAACTCAAACAAGTATAAAACCCTAAATAACAGGATGTCTAATGCACATAGAAGTTCCTAAAACATGATTTCTAAATGCTAATGAGGATGCAGTAAGAGCCTTATAACAGTTATTTGCTTGTTATTAGCTGATCATGGTAACGAAATGAGTATGACAGGCTGAAAGTAAGAACCTAGAGAAGAATCTCTAATGTATGGGATGCATGTCTTGTACAGGTTATTTATTGCGCAGATAAGTAAATAAATATTACAAACCATTATTTATTACAAACCATTGATAGCCGAATTATAGTAATTAAAGTAAAATAAGAAGTTATTCTATAGGGAGCCTTCAATCAGGCCCAATCTTCCAACCTCACTTCTTCCGAGTTTCACAGCCTTGACATGGTCAGGGTGTGGAAAAGCTCCCTAGCCCCCATTGGGTCCCTGGCCAATACCAGCTCCCAAAACAGTTACCAAAATGTTGGATACTTATAGTACCGAAGACGAGTAAACAAACAAGGTAGCAATCAGTAATTTAAGGAACTAGGTATCAATCATAATCAAATCAGCAAATAGACTCCCCTTTAATTAAGGAATCAGTGTCAAACGGTAATAAGCAGTTATTTAAAAGGAAAGAAATCAAAAAGCATGGTATGATCACATAAGGAAACAAAATAAGGTATACAATAAAGACTAGGTACATGATACTTAATTAGGGAAATATGTCAAACAGGTCAATCAACATATTTGTGCACACATATAGGGCAGGATACTACTCTAATTCTGGAAAATAGTCCCCAAAAATAATTAACAAGATGGAAAACCTAAGAGATCATTACTAATTGAGGAAAATATCCTACAATTTAAGGAACCAATTCGAAATCAGTACCAAACTATAAGGAGAATATGCAAAAATCACAATTTTAAGGCAAGTATCATTGTCTTAAAGAGGGCTTGTAAGAATCAGTATAAATCACCATGTAAACAATCAGAGAAACCTTAAGCGAAGAACACAGAATGGTAGGGGAATGAAACACTAGCAACAAAATTAAAGCAAAGAACCCGGAATTCAGAGAAGAATCCAGAAGAACATACAAACAAGAAAAAACGACAATAATACAAATATAAACCCTAAAGCTAGGGTTTCTCCAACTTAAGCAAAATATTTAGAAATAGTACTGAGAACAGAAGATAAAGTGTTTTTGAAAGGGGTTAAGAAACCCTAGTTTCAAAAAGGGAACAAAAACGTTTAAAACTGGAATAATCGTAATGATCGAGTAGAAAATAGTGCAAAACATAAAGGTATAAGTTAAAATTTTTTAAAAATACAGAGAACCAAGAGGTTTGGGTCAAGATTAGGGTTTCATAAGAAACCAGAGAGAGGAATGAGAGAAACCTGGCTGTGAAACTTAAGAATAATGGTATTTACAGCACCGTCGAACAAAAACCCATTGGAGAAAGGCCAGAAACAAACCCAAGCAAAGCTTCAGTGAACGTCTTGCATGGTGAAGACCCACGGAGTCTCAGGAATGAAAGGAACCAGTGAAGTAAGGCTTCAAGGCGGTTGGTGGTTGAAAGTGGTGAGGCTGGAGGTGGCCGAAGAGATGGTGAAGGCCATCGGAGAAGAAGAACCAGATGGTTCTAGAGAGAAGGAGGAGAGTAAGAGACGAATAGAGAGAGAAACCGGTCTCGAAGAGTGAAGGGTCAGTGGGGTAGGTGATGATTTAATTAAGAAAAAGGGATCTCGGCCGTTGATCTTATTTGATCAACGGTTCAGATTAATTCAGAGCTGGGTCGGGTGGTTTACAGATTAGGCTGGGTTAGTTTAGGGATTGGGCTGGGATAGTTTAGGTTTAATTAAATCTGATAAGGTGGGGTGAAATTGAGGCTAAAATTGCAATAATGGGCTATGCGTAAATACCCAACTTCCCCCTTTTATTTTATATAAGATAATTAAAATGATTTTAAAAACAAATTTAAAGCATTGAACTAATTAATATCATATAAACATTAGTCTAAAAATATTGAAAATGATTTTATGTTTGTAAAATGTTGTTAATCGTAATATAAGCTATAATTGTAATTATATGCAATTTAGTTTTAAAATATCAAATAAATTTGTAAAAAAAATGCAAAAATTACCTCAATTATATTTTGGTGTAAATATGAGAATAGAAATAAATTATTCACAAAAATGATAATTTTGAGAGCACTAACTGTATTTTGTACTGCTAAAATAGATAGTAAATTAATTTTAAAAATCTAAAAATTTGGAAAAAAAATACCAAAACTCTTGGGTATGCTTATATATACATACACATACTAATTTGAAAGTATTTTTATTATAAAAATATATAAGGAAAAATTGGGTATCAACAGCTGCCCCTCTTTACCCGAAAAGGATGAAAGAGTTGTCGGGTAAAGATATGACGGCCAATTTTGACCAAAAGAAATGATTTGAAAAGTTTTGACCGAGCTCTGGTTCCTGAGCTGCTTACATATCCCTGGTCTTATAGGAATCAGGTCATATGTAGTTCACGATCCATTGACGGAATATGCCGATGAAGATTTTGAAAAGAATGGATGCGATATTTAGGTTGAGAAAAGTGGTTGAAGTCTGATAGACTGCGGGAACTGAAGTGGGATCGCTCCTGCTGAGACAACTGTTGATAGCTGGTGTACCTGCAAATGAATAATACTGACATATATTGTGCATAAATTTAAACGTGATGCAAGTTCCCATTAGACCATGAATGTTGTCCTTGGACGGTTAGGATGACGTCCCGGGACATGAAGCGTATAATAAAGGATTCGCAGGCTATGAAATGATATTCTCGGGCCATGAGGATGATGCCTCTGAACCATGATACCTTTGAATAATGATATGCAAAAGATAAAAGTGGGGTCCTCAGGTCATGGTATGGAGTTATCGGGCTATGAAAATGGTGCCTCCAAACAATGACGCCTTTGGACAATTTGGCGATGTTTCAGCCCATGAAAATGCAGAAGTGGCGATCTTTCAGCCGATGTGAGATGTAAATGAAATGTGGCAAAATTTCAACCGATACAAGATTTAAATAAAGGTGGTGATATTTCAGCCAATGCAAGACGTAAATGGAAGGTGGCGATATTTCAGTCGATGCGAGATTTAAATAAAAGTGGTGATATTTCAGCCATGCAAGAGAGAAAAGTAGCGATATTTCACCCGATGCAAAATTTAAATAATGGTGGCGATCTTTCAGCCGGTGCAGGGTTTAAATAAAATGGCGATATTTTAGCCATGCAATATGGAGACAGAGATTAGTCTCGGAAGGCAGAAAGGTAGCCTTATGCAGTGCAAGAAATGCAAATGGAGGTAGAGCTTAACCTCGGAAGGAAGAAAGGTAGCCTTATGCAATGTAAGAAATGCAGATGGAGGTAGAGCTTAACCTTGGAAGGAAGAAATATAGCCTTATGCAATGCAAAAAGTGCAGATGGAGGTAGAGCTTAACCTCGGAAGGCAGAAAGGTAGCCTTACGCAATGTAAGAAATGCAGATGGAGGTAGAGATTAACCTTGGAAGGCAGAAAGGTATCCTTATGCAATGCAAGAAGTGTAAAAAACGAGTAGTAGTAATATCTCTTAGCTGATGGTTTTATAGCTGATACCTATATTGCTATATTGTGGCTGTTGGGGTAGCGTGTATGGATAGCAATTGTGAATAGGTGATGGTTCTTGAGAGTTGTATTCCTAAGAAGCATGTGTGTATCAATATATCTGCTGATTTAGCGACTTGGGTGCCTGCATCCAAAGAAAAATTGTGAGTATTGTAAAGGGAGGAAGGTTAGTCCTTCTTCCCGTGGAATTCGCTTGTCCTTCTTGGGCTCCTATTTTCATTGGGGTAACGTCTCTAAACAAAGCAATTTTGAGAGTAGCCATATATGATTTAGTAAAAAATGTAAATACATAATTAAAGATAATAGTTTTCTTTTTAGATGAACCGATGACTGTGATGCGGTTAAAGACATTGCAACCTCTCTTGCTCCAGAATTTTGAGGGTCTTCCTCAAAATTCTACCCCAGTTTACTGGGTTGGTGCTTCCGGTGGCTGCGTGCGATGACTGGCTGAAAATCAACTTCGGAATTTTGAGGGTCCTCCTCAAAATTCTGCCCCAGTTTCCGATAGTGGGGGAAATAAAATTTTTATTGAATTGTGACCAAACCCATAGGGATGCCTACGTATCCCCTCTTAAACAGGAATCAGGTCAGGCGTAGTTCAATTAATTCATAAAAATATCATAAATGGCTACACATAGTATCGCTTCACTGCATCTGAATTGATCGGGTTTGGCCAAACTTCTCCGTTCATTTCTGCAAGTATAAGGGCTCCTCCAGTTAGAACCCGGTGAACCATGTACGGACCTTGCTAGTTGGGAGAGAATTTCCCTTTGGCTTCATCTTGATGTGGAAAAAACTTCTTTAAGACCAGCTGCCCTGGTGTAAACTGTCTTGGTTTGACTCTTTTGTTGAAGTATCTGGACATTCTTTTTTGATAAAGTTGACCATGGCAAACTGCATTAATTATTTTACCATCTATGAGGGCTAGCTGTTCGTAACGACTCTTCACCTATTCTGCATCATCGATTTCTGCTTCATGTATGATTCTTAGGGCAGGAATTTCTACCTTGGCAGGAATGACCGCATCTGTACCATAGACCAACATATAGGGAGTTGCACCAGTTGATGTGCAGACTGTGCTGCGATACCCCAATAGAGCAAATGATAACTTTCGTACCACGAGAACCTTAGTTTTGACCTGCTTAGTGACTTCTTCCTTAGTTTTCAAACTCATGTCAGGCTTTAACTTTCTGAGCTTCTGCTTCTCTGGTGGACATGTTGGATCAGTTGGCAATTTATGAGATACAGTAGATGTACTGAGACCAGTCATATCATCATACGTCCAGGAGAATGTATCCTCATATTCCCTTAGGAACTCCGTGTACTCTTCCTTTTCTGATGGTGATAGATGAACACTGATACGCGTTTCTTTGACATTTTCTGTATCTCCCAAGTTGACAATCTCAGTTTCGTCCAAGTTAGATTTAGGTCTAATCTCAAAATCCTCAACCTCTTTAACGACCTCTTCTAGTATATCATCCTCTTCCGAGTCTATATCCGTTTGTTGCGTTGCCTCGTTGCGAGTCACAATCGTCGGTTCATCAAGATAAGTAATATTAATGTTGTATAAATAAAGTAAACGATAAAAAGTAATAAGAGCAGGATTTATAAAAAACTGAAATTCTTTGATAAATTTCATAATTGTTTTGAACATTGGAGATCTTATTTTGAAATTAAAAATGTGGAAAGAAAGTCAACTAGTGAAAAGTAAAAGATAATGCATGGTGCTTTGTTCAGCCTTGCTACCCCGAAGATTTTCGGGCTCTGGTGGTTCTGATGGACCAATTGTTAAGGCGTGCTCCTCGGCTTACAGCTTGTATGGAAGGTCCTTCCTTCTCTTCCTCCTCGAAAATGACACAACATTCCATGTTATCATCTTCCAAAAACAAATTCCTCATTGCCGCCAGTGCTTCCTCTTCTTCCGACCCATATATGACATCGGCTGGCTGGAAAGTCTGCTCCAAGTGAGGCATCGGATATTCTGGTGGTAGTAGGGACCATGCCATGGTGGAGACCATTCATTGAAATCTTTCCAGGTGTATTCATATCCTAAACCAAAAGTAGTACCATGTTTCTTCATCTTGATGGGTTTGGCAATTCCTTGGAGGTTTTTGCCAAGTTCGTACCCATACCAATTAAGTATGCTTTCAATCTTGTTATCCCACCATTTATCCTTGTCCACGATGTTAACTCGTTCAATACGGTGGTAGGTCTCTCCGCCTATTTTCCTTCTTCCTCCGATTACCGAGATGGTTTGGTGACTGTATATGGGATTGCTACCGCCGCCGTGAATGATAACCTCTTGGTGATTTCACTCAAGTTTTACTACCTGGTGTAGGGTTGATGCTACAGCTCCAGCGGCATGAATCCAGGGCCGCCCCAATAACAAGTTGTAAGATTATGGTACCTCTATCACTTGAAAGTCAACATCGAACCAAGTCGGTCCCATCTGCAGACACAAGCTGATCTCCCAATAGTGGACCTTTGGGATCCATCGAAAGCTTTAAAATTGATGTCTCCATCCTTGATCTCATGCAGGCTCTTATCCAATGTTCTAAGAGTCACTAATGGACAAATATTTAGGCTGGACCCTCCGTCAACCACAATTCTGGTGATGAAATGATCCTCGTATTGCAAAGGGATGTGCAATGCCTTGTTGTGGCATAGCCCTTCTGGTGGTAGCTCATCTTCGTGGATAGTGATTTTCTGACTCTCCAATACTTGCCCTACCATGTTTGCCATTTCTCCTCCAGTTATGTTGTTGGGTACATATGCCTCACTCAGTATCTTCAACAAGGCATTCTTATGTGCATCAGAGCTTTACAACAGAGCTAAGATGGAGATCTGAGCTGGCGTCTTGTTCAACTGATCAATGACCGAGTACTCCTTTGCTTGTATCTTCCTCTAGAGGTCATCAAGTCCAGTTTCAATAGGCCATCTAGAGGCCTGCTTACTTGATTCAGCTAAATGTTTCGGAGTATAAACCCTACCGGTTTTTATCATACCCTGTGCCGCAACTACTTCTCCGGTGTTGGCTTTTCCTTTTCTTCTTTCCTCAGTTGTGTAATCCCAGGGGATGGTCTTCATATGGAATGGTGCTATGCTTGACATTTCCACTAGAATGGGTACTCTTGCTTTGGAAGGTAACACAACAACTTCAAATGGCGTAGGTGCCTCTAAGGTCCCAAACTTGACCTCAATTGGTCTTGGCACCTTTGCAGAAGGAGGTGCCTCGAACTCAAGTGGTATGGACATGTTTACTTCAGCATCTCTAGAAGGCTGGATCTGGACTACAATCGAATTAAGTGTGACCGTTGGTTTCTTTGGCTCGTCACCTTCAGTGATTAATCTGATCGACCATTTGGGGTCCCAATAATCCTCTATCTTGATCATGTGAACGCCTCTGCCTTTGTGGTCAGGTAGAGGGTTGTTGCGGACATTCGGAGAAGGCTCCTTTTCCACAATGATCTTGTTGTCAATCAAAGCCTGAATCTTGTCCTTCAGGGAACGGCACTTATCAATGGTATGCCCCTTCATGCCGGAATGGTATGCACAGGTTTTGTTCGAGTTGACCCATTGGGAAGGATTTTTTGGAGTTATGGAAGGGATAGGGGTGACATAACCAACAGCTTTAAGCCTTTCATACAGCAGGTCGATTGGTTCGGCAATGGCGGTGTATTGTTTGGAAGGTTTGCGATCGAAGTTTGGTCGAGGTTTAGGAATGTTTTGGCGAGCAGGAGGTGATTGATAGTGAGAGGGTTGAGCGTTATGGGCTTGGTAGATAGGTGCAGGTTGAGAGTATCTAGGTGAAGTGGGATGATATGTGGGAAGTGGAGACGATTGGTAAGTAGGTGGTGGAGCTTGGTAGGAAGACGATGGTGCTTGGTAATTTGGGATAGGTTGATATGTGAGTGGAGGTAATAGGTAGGTTTGGTATTTGACTGGGGATTTTGTCCTCTATGCAACCATTACGGCACTCACATCCCTTTTCTTGGATGCTCCACTAGATTGTAGAGCCTTATTGGTAGCCTGCAAAGCCTCAAGGTTTGTGACTATACCACTTTTAATACCTTCCTCGATCCTTTCTCCTAGCTTGATGATGTCGGAAAATTTCAGGCCCTCAATCAGCATCAACCTCTCATAATATTGTGGGTCCTAAGCTCGGACGAAAAAACTGTTCATCTGTTCTTCTTATAAGGCCGGCCTGACCTTAGCAGATTCTGATCTCTAACGAGTAGCATATTGTGGAATGTCTCTATAGGTTTCTTCTTTAAGTTCTGGATGTAGAATATATCTGGTGCATTCTCCGTATTGAATCTGAACCTGTTCATAAAACTAGATGCGATACTCATCCAATCTGTCCACTTCTTCGGGTCCTGGCTAATGTGCCAAGATAGAGAATCCCCTTTTAGACTTCTCATAAAGAGCTTCATGCGAATCTTTTCATCCCTTTCGACTCCGACCAACTTGTCGCAGTACGTCCTCAAATGGACTTTGGGATCCCCTGTGCTATCACATATTTCAAACTTGGGAGGTTTGTACCCCTAAGGAAGTTCGACATCTGGCTGAATGCAAAGGTCCTCATAATTCAGCCCCTCGATACCTTTGTTTCCTTCAATACCCTAGAATCGGCTAGTCAGCTTCTTGAGTTCTGCGGCCAAGTTCCTGATAAGAGAGTCTTTGTCATCAGACTCGTGTGCTTGAAATTGGTTGAATATAGTACGGTATGGTTTCCACATAGATAGGAGTGTTGTGGAGATAATCATTTGTGGCGTTTAGTAGGTAAGGGATGAGCAATGGGGTGTTGTTTGAAGTATGGTATGTGTTGCAGTGTTGAGTGTGAGTGGGTTGTTTTTGTGGCTTCGGAATGTTCTGTGGAGGTGCGGGATTTTGAGTATTGGGAAAGTTGACATCTGGGGTGATGAGGGAAAATTATAAGTTCGCCAAGTTCCGAACTTGGTCCAGTTCTTCCTGAAACTTCAATAACTTCTGTTCGAATTGGGAGGCACTTTCCTTGGATGCTTGAATACCCTGAGGAACCTCTATCCTTTCAACTGAGTTCTCCTTCCTGATGTTGCTCAAGTCTTCCATTTATTCCTTTGTTCTTGTTTCTGATAGGACTCGGAGGTGGAAGAGCTAGAGGTCCCTTAGATCTTGTGGAGTAAGATGATGATGCCAGAGTGCACGAACTAACCAGTGGGGAGAGGAAATAAAAGTAAAAACAAAACAAGGTAAAAGTTAGTGAGGATCTTGAGGACAAAAACATTACAGTATTTAAACACATAGTGCTAGAATATAAATCGTGTCCTAATTTGGGAGCCTCGTTGTGCCCGAGGTAGGCCTAGCGACAAGTTGATTTGGAGAACTTATAATGCTAAATGCCTCATTTTATTGATAAAAATAAGACGAATCCCAAAATGACACTAAAATTGCAGAAAATAAAATGTCACTAATGGCCATTGTCCTTATTACATTAAAGCAAAGGAAAGAATCCTAACTACTTGGTCCCAGAAGGACCTTCTTCAGGTTGAATGTTCTTGTTGATCAGATCCTCCAGCTCACGCAGATTCTCCAGTAAAAATGCCTTTGCCATACGTTCTCCTTCACTTCCCTCAATGTTCTTTCAGTCAGTGACTCTCTTCCTCACTTTCCATTCCAATTCCAGCAGACTGTATTCCAGATATTCCAGCTTTTCGCTAGCCTTGGTGACCCTCTCTTTCCATTCATTGATTTGGTCACTTGATGGGAGATTCCTCCACTAGGTCAGCAAGAGTGAGGGTGTGCTAACCTTACTAAAGTTGGGGACCTCGTGCCTCATTTTCTACAAAACAAAAGGGTTAGGCCCTTACCCCGCTAGACTCGACTATTCAAACCAATAATTGGCATAAATAGCATTTAGTTCTCCAAATAAATGCCCAGAATATGATGGCGTCTGTTTGGGTTTCAAGGAAACCCAGTGGACTTTGGACAAGGCTATCTTAAAGAGTCATTATGTGGACAAAATAACTGACTCGGCTAGGTTTGACCATGATGCATGCACAGTTAAACAGAATAAGGTTTCTATAAGGGTATTAGACTGGTACGCTTGAGCGGACAACTCAACAGGGAAAGGCGCAGAATCGTCGACTGCACCGCTGATCGACTGGTTATACCGCAAATATGCCTTTGCCAATTTTAGGAGGTGATAATATCGAAAGGGTGCAACCACTCATTATAAGCGTTGCTATGGTATTTAGTTTGGCATGAGTGAAACATGATGTTGAGGATGCAATTACAAGAATGAAACAAGTTGTTATGTATTTGCATGTTCATAAAGTAATGATTACAATAATTGTTCATAATTACAACAGTATTGAAAGAAAGCGGTAAAAAAAAGCATTAAAGAAAAGAAACAAAGAGCCAAGTTAGTTTCATAGAGGAAGAAGAGATAAAGATAAAAAGCACTAAAGAAGCAATAAAATCACAAACAACATGAAATGGTAAAAGCCTTAAAAGAAAATCCCCAGCAAAGTCGCCATGCTGTCGATGCCCCCTTTTTCTTAAGGCGAAATCGGGTTTACGACATTTGGGAGGACAACTTGTTCCCTTTTGGGAATTGGGTTTTGGATTTTTGAAGAGTCTCCACCTAATGATTAAGTGCATTAGGACACCAAGAAGAGTTTGAGTTTGAAGAACCAGAGTTTGGGTAAGGGATAGAAATTATCTCGAGGTGTTAGGCACCCCTAAAGATCCACTAGTGTGGTTCCCGGCCATGTTATATTGTGACTTCACATAATCAAGTAAGCAATTAAGGGGGTCCAAATAGAAAGGGTTCACATACAATATTGCACGTAAATCAAAACTTGAGAAAAGTAATGTGGGCATAAATTTTATGAAATATTTAAATAATTCTACATAGAAATAGATGAAAGAAAGTAAGAGGGGAGGGGTTCCTAGGTTAACGAATAATATGGATCACTTCAATAAAATACCCGACAATCACTCCTCAAAAGATGGGTCACCCGTGATATTAGCGCATTGGTCATCATCTCCATATTCTACCCTTCTCACCCAGTAAAAGTTATTTAAAATTCGTGGGATGGTCATGATTGCTTATTGCGTGCTATTATCCGTCCCGTCTATAAGTCCTGGAGGGTATTTAGGACCATTATTCCTACAAGGTAAGGACTAGGCTGAACCCTTAGGTTTAAAGAATAAAATACTAAGTGGCATACATAACAAATAGGATCACACATAAGAGATCACACATAGACAAATAAAGGCTCACAGATCCCTCCACAAGTAAGCACATAATTAGCACGTCTCAAACACATTTAAGGTCTCAAAGATGGGAGTTTAAAAATAGGAATGTTGTAATTAAAGAAGTAAGTTTCAAGAGGGAAAATTAGCAGTGAAAGCAGAAGGTTCAGTTAAGACTGAGCGACTGAAATAATGCTCTATTTTCAGAAATACAACTAAGGACAGCAGTAAGATTTAGAAGTATAAAACAGTTTAGATTTTAGTAAAATATAGATAAAAATTGTTAAACATGGTTTTTGAAAATAGAACAGTGACATTGAAGATGCAGTAACTTAACGAGACGTAGGGTAAGTATTCAAAATAGCATGATTTTGGGCAGAAATGGGTAACCCAGTGGTTTGAAAACATAATAGAACAAGCATCAGAAAATCAATGAGACTAAACAAATGCACAATTTCGAGATTTGTTTCAAGATAGGGCGAGAGTTTTAGTAAAACAGAGTGAACTTCGGAGAGGCAAAACAAGAAACAAAGTTCAAAATATTAAGGGAGGCTAATTGGTCCTAAGCCGGCAAAACAAGATTAATCAATTCTTATTAGGCCTAAAGTTTGCCTAGGCGTCGTATGTATAGCCTAATTGTCTTAAAGGGTGAACTTGTATGTTAATTTCCAGTTTTAAAAGGGATACACGTACAGTTAACCATACTTGTATTACTAGATTAAGCATGCTAATGAGGCGTTTAAAAATTGTAGCTCAGACAAGTATAAAACCCTAAATAACAGGATGTCTAATGCACATAGAAGTTCCTAAAATATGATCTCTAAATGCTAATGAGGATGCAACAATAGCCTTATAACAGTTATTTGCTTGTTATTAACTGATCATAGTTACGAAATGAGTATGACAGGCTGAAAGTAAGAACCTAGAGCAGGATCTCTAATGTGTGAGATGCATATCCTATACAAGTTATCTATTGCGCGGATAAGTAAATAAATCCTATAAGTATATTTGCTACCCGTTACTTAAACTAAGCATGCATAACCCCCATTTCACTATAACCCCAATCATTTGTTTTCAAGTTATTACAAACCATTGATAGCCTAATTATAGTAATAAAAGTAAAATAAGAAGTTATTTTATAGGGAGCCTTCAATCAGGCCCAATCTTCCAACCTCACTCCTTCCGAGTTTCACAACCTTGACATGGTCAGGGTGCGGCAAAGCTCCCTAGGGCCCCCATTGGGTCCCTGGCCAATACCAGCACCCAAAACAGTTACCAAAATGTTCGATAGGTGCAGTGGAATTACCATCCTTGTGTGTCAAAGTTCAATGAGTACTCAGGGGTGCTCAAAGAAATGCTCACACGAAGGGGATAGGACCTAATTTCTAAGAGTAGGGAAGTGCAGGAAGGAGAGGAAAATTCGTAGTTTAAAGAGTTTTAAAAATTTTAGAGTTGCACACAAGGGTAATGGGAAAAGGGACAAATAGATCACATAAATATCACCAAGGGACACAGAGACTTATGCAAACTCACTAAGCATGAGTACACAAAATCAAAAGAGTTTTAAGAGACCTTGAAATAGTAGGATTTAGACACAAAAAGCAAGTAGTAACAGAATATAGTCATAACATGCAAGCTTAGGAGAAAACAATGGTCAAGAGCATGCAAGTGTTAACAGGCAACCAACGAGTCAATTACATGTTGCACAACAGAACCATAGGTAGAAAACAATTAGGAATATAACACACTGAAAGAGTAATAACCACATTGGTTTTGGAACTTTGAAGTTAATCAGAACATACCAGTAATAAGAGAATACAACAGAATGCAAGAGCCAAGTATAACTTTTCAGCTGGCTAATAACAGTCAGGAGCAGGGAGCAACAACGGAACAAGAGTGAAAAGGAGAGAAATAGCACAAGAGAGGATGCAATGTGTATTGCTGTGTGTATTTGTGATATGCAATGTGTTCGTGTTTTGCAAAAGAGAATGGGGGTACTTATAGTACTGAAGACGAGTAAAAAAAACAAAGTAGCAATCAGTAATTTAAGAAACTGGGTATCAATCACAATCAAATCAGCGTATAGACTCCCCTTTAATTAAGGAATCAATGTCAAGCGGTAATAAGCAGTTATTTAAAAGGAAAGAAATCACAAAGCATGGTATGATCACATAAGAAAACAGAATAAGATATACAATAAAGACTAGGTACATGATACTTAATTAGGGAAATATGTCAGACAGGTCAATCAACATATTTGTGCACACATATAGGGCAGGATACTACTCTAATTCTGGAAATAGTCCCCAAAAATAATGAACGAGATGGGAAACCTAAGGGATCAGTACTAATTGAGGAAAGTATCCGATAAGTTATGGAAGCAATTCGAAATCAGTACCAAACTAAAAGGAGAATATGCAAAAATCACAATTTTAAGGAAAGTATCATTGTCTTAAAGAGGGCTTGTAAGAATAAGTATAAATCACCATATAAACAATCAGAGAAACCTTAAGCGAAGAACACAGAACAGTAGGGGAATGAAACACCAGCAACAAAATTAAAGCAAAGAACCCGGAATTCAGAGAAGAATCCAGAAGAACACACAAACAAGCAAACACGACAATAATACAAATATAAACCCTAAAGCTAGGGTTTCGCCAACTTAAGAAAAAGTGTTTAGAAATAGCACTGAGAACAGAAGATAAAGCATTTTCGAAAGGGGTTAAAAAACCCTAGTTTCAAAAAGGGAAGAAAACGTTTAAAACTGGAATAGTCGTAATGATCAAGTAGAAAATAGTGCAAAACATAAAGGTATGAGTTAAAAATCGTTAAAAATACAGAGATCTAAGAGGTTTGGGTCGAGATTAGGGTTTCATAAGAAACCAGAGAGAGGAGTGAGAGAAACCTGGCTGTGAAAATTAAGAATAATTGTATTTACAGCACCGTCAAACAAAAACCCATCGGAGAAAGGCCGAAAACAAACCCAAGCAAAGCTTCAGTGACCGTGTTTGATGGTGAAGACCCACGGAGTCTCAAGACTGAAAGGAACCGGTGAGATAAGGCGTCAAGGCGGCTGGTGGTTGAAAGGGTGATGCTGGAGGTGGCCGGAGAGATGGTGAAGGCTATCGGAGAAGAAGAACCAGAATGTTCTAGAGAGAAGGAGGAGAGGAAGAGGCGAATAGAGAGAGAGAGACCGGTCTCGAAGAGTGAAGGGTCAGGGGCGGGGGATAAATGATGATTTAATTAAGGAAAAGGGATCTGGACCGTTGATCTTATTTGATCAACGGCTCAGATTAATTCGGAGATGGACCGGGTGGTTTAGAGATTGGGCTGGGTTAGTTTAGGGATTGGGCTGAGTTAGTTTAGGTTTAATTAAATCTGATGAGGTGGGGTTAAATTGAGGCTAAAATTACAATAATAATGGGCTATGCGTTAAATAGCCAATTTCCCCCTTTTATTTTATTTAAGATAAGTAAAATAATTTTAAAAACAAATTTAAAGCATTGAACTAATTAATATCATATAAACATTAATCTAAAAATTCTGAAAATGAATTTATGATTGTAAAATGCTGTTAATCGTAATATAGGCTATAGTTGCAATTATATGCAATTTAGTTTTAAAATATCAAATAAATTTGTAAAATAAATATGCAAAAATTACCTCAATTATATTTTGATGTAAATATGAGAATGAAAATAAATTATTCACGAAAATGATAATTTTGAGAGTAATTACTGGATTTTGTACTGCTAAAATGGACGATAAATTGATTTTAAAAATCTTAAAAATTAGAAAAAAATACCAAAATTCTTGGGTATGCTTATATATGTATACACATGCTATTTTGAAAGTATTTTGAGTATAAAAATATATAAGAAAAAATTAGGTATCAACAACTGCTTGAGAAATATTTCAATCAGATTTGATACTTAGTAATCTAACTACAATAGACAACTCAGAGTGCAGACTTCTATTACGTAGTGGATGAATAGCTTCCTCTAACTGTTCATAAAACATTTTGCGTCATCATCAGGAGTTTGTTCAACATTTTCATTGGGCTCACCCCCGAAGTGCATCCCAAAAGCATCTACAACCATATCATGAATTTTAGAATCACGATTTGTATTCTCCACCGACCTCTCATATTTAAGTTATTTTATTGAAAAATACCTTATATAGTTCTGTCTTACTAGGGTTAAAAAAATATTTGGAGCACAAATTCGATGTTTTGTGCTATGATGACTTTATGAAGAAAAAAACTCGAAAAAGTCGGGATTAAAAAATCCAGCTTTTATTGGTTTAGTTTGGTCTTTAAATTTAATAACCGGTACAATTAGTTTGATTTGATAATTAAAAAATTCGAATCAATCCGACCTACGTACACAATTAGTTATAGAAGTTGTGGTTGACATAACGACACTGGAAAATGTGATTCTTGATCACTTAATTGATTGATATTGTGTGTTAATTCGAGAAACAATATAAAGTTTCATCACTAAAAGAAACACAGGCTTGCTATGGGCTTAGCAACGAGCTCTTTAACCTGTAGCCGCTTTGTCTTTTTGCTTGCATCCGTACCCACTTTTTAAAAAACTTCAGCTTCCCTTTATAACTGAAAAACTTCAGCTCTAGAGAGCTGAAGTTTCCGGGTTACTAAACAAAAACTTCAGCTCTAGAGCTGAAGTTTTTATTTTATAACTAGAGCTGAAGTTTCCGGGTTACTAAACAAAAACTTCAGCTCTAGAGCTGAAGTTTTCTAGTTACAACATAGAAACTTCACAACAGCTCTAGAGCTAAAATTAGACTTTTACGTTTATCTTTACAAGTGTTTTTTCTTCTCTCTTTGTAAATATTTTTTTAATCTATAACTAGTTTACTTTTCTCTTAGTGTTTTTCTAGTTCTCTCAGCATGACATCTGGAGATGAAATATCCGGAGGTAAGGTTATTGATGAATACGCTTGGTTGACGGAAGACTTTTATCGCCCATTTTTTGGGCTTATCATGACCTAAATTTCGAGAGGTCTGAATTTGAATATGGGAGTAAGGGTTGGTATTGGGAAGAATATTCACGATTAAGGGAATATAAGAAACGACGTTGTCTTCTAACAACGTTTTGTAGATGATAGGTCTAAGGAGAGAGAGGAACTTGCACATAAAATTGATAATTTTGGCTTAGGTGTACATAACTTAGATATAGATA
>MU785366.1:4290-27337 GCA_026770625.1 Nicotiana glauca
TTGTTAATACATACAAGTACAATTCAAATGTACTGACATCCCTTTTGCCAGGGGCGCTACATTTGTGTTATGATTGTAGGTGGATCTATAGCAGGTACTCCAGTCCACCGACAGTAGCACTCCTCTCCATCCCAACAGTTGCATTGGTGAAACCCACTTCCTCTTGGGGGTCATGTGTGGTTCATGCCACCTTTTTTTGAGTTTATCATGTATTGTAAGGTGTAGCCGGGGCCTTGTCGCCGGGAATTATTGGTTAAGTTTCTAGTATTCATAGAGGCTCCGTAGACACAATGTGGGTGGTGTACAAAAGTATTTTGGGTAGTAATGGTACGGTTCAGAATCATGGTCCACGTTGGTAAATATTGTATGTATTTTGCAAGTTCATGGTATCAAATGTTGAAAATGATAAAAAGTATAAATGAACTCTAGTTGTAAGTTTATGCTTAGTCTTAAATTGTTATTTCAAAAGAATAATGTATATTGGAATCACGGGGTAATGCGTGGGATAGGAAAGGCAATTCCAGGTCCGCTTGACTGGGGTCCTCTGGTTCAGCGCCGGTCGTGTCCCTCGGTTTTGGGGCGTGACAATATGCTGATGAGGCCAGTATGAGAGAACCAACCCAAGGGGATGGGAATAATAATAATGAGAAGCAAAAACAAAAAGGTAGCAAGTTAGTGAGGATTATGAAATGTTTGCGGTATTTAAACATATTGCGAAGTGTAAACTCATTCCCTAATTTTGGAGCCTTATTGTGCCCGAGGTAGGCCTAGCGACAAATAAATTTGGAGAACTTTAAATGACAATAAATGGTTCATTTCATAATATAAAAGTAGACGAATCCAAAATGACACTAACATAATAATAAAACAAGTTGCTACTGGCACTTGGCCTTATTACATTTTAGAAAAAGCAAGTAAATGTAATCTATTTGGTCCCAAAAGGACCATCCCCATATTCAATCTTCCAGACTACATCATACAGATCTCCCAGCTTCCACAGTCCCAGCAGCAAGTAGACTCGGGCCAGATGTCCTCACTCAGCATTCTGGCAATTTTCAATCCTCTTTATGACTTTTCCCTCCAGTTCCACTATTCATCGCTCCACATATTCCAGTTTCTTCTTGGAAGTGACTGTCATCTCGTTCTATTCCTCGATCAACCTCACATTCCTTTCATGTATTTCCCGATGTTGATTCTTAGAGTTGTGGACCCTTTTGCGCAGCCTAATGTTTTGACATGTGATTCAATTTCCTTGTCTATGATTCTGTTCACCGTTCCTTTCAGATTGTCTTCCAACCATGCCGAGTAGAGGGGCTCGCAACCCGCGTGATATCTTTATGTCTCAATAGTGCTTTTCTCCACAATGATTTTGTAGTGCCACATGTGCAGAGCTTGGCACTTGTAAGGTACGTCATCGTCTTGGAAATCCACCCTGAAATGACTCATCTTGATGACCCTGGGTAAAACATGTTTTCTGCCTGCTTGCCTCATAACTCGCATAGGGACATATGGATATATCCCTCTCAACCCGATCAACACCCAGTGAGGAGCTTCCCTAGACCTAATAATAAACTCGTCTGTTAGGAACTATTCAACCATCCACTGCATCTGTCTCTTAGTAAGATTATCAAAGAACTCTAAACAGTCGCTGGCATTTTCTAGATGAGAAAATATGTTTGGAATATAGGTCATTTGCTTAAGGTGATGGAAATCAATGTGATTGTTCCAAGCCCTTCGCGAAAATTCTTGACGATAGCGACCGTTTTGGAGATGCTCCAACAACCATAACTGCCACAATAAATTAGAACCCTCGAAATGCTTAACTTCTCTTTGATAGTGCACCAAGGCCCTGTAGATGTCGGCTATGATCATGGGGACTATGGTATATGTCTATAAATTAATCCCATCCATCAGAGTTTTGGCAACCATGGCCAACCTAGTGTGGATTCTTTCTTTTTCATTGGGAAAACTATCAAGCCTAGAAAGCACACAATGAACATGAACATATTACGGGGGATGTAACCTAGTGAAGTGAGGGAAATCTCATCATGGTATGTGTGGAAAGACTTGCTATAGTCATACCTCTCGTAGAAATATTCGAAAGTTATGTAGGAGTCCTTCAAGCACACTAAGTCAACATTCATTTTTAGCCCCATCATCTTCCAAATCCCCTGTCTGTACGATTTTCTAGCACCAAAAGCCTAGGACTGTCCCAAGTCAACCCTGCAAGTCCTCCTATTTCCTCTAGAAGTGGTGCCATCTCTATGTCACCAAAAAGGAACATAACTCTTTCACTCTCTCAGAATAAGGTGGCAGCCTCAATAAATTTGTTGTTTGGTTTAATATCTAGCAAGGAAGGCAAATTACCCAAGTACTTTTTCATATGCTTCTTGTCACTTGAGGAAAGGTCCTCCCAACAATCTAGCAACAATGTAGGGATGTTGCTAACATACTGAATCTGGGGACCTCGTGCCTCATTTTCTGTAAAACAAAAGGGTTATAACTTACCCCCATCGAACTCGACTATTTATACATTTATGATCAGCATATCAGCATTTAGTTCTCCATATTAATGCACAAAACGTGGTTGCATCCATTGGGATTATAGAAAACCTAATGGACTTTGGATAAGGCTTATCTTATAGGATCATTATGTGGAAAACATAACTGATCCGACTAGGTATGACCTTGATCCATGCACAATTTAAATAGATTAAGGTTTCTATAGGGTTTTACACTGGTACCCTCAAGGGGACAACTTGAGGGGAAAGGCACGGAACCGTCGACTGCACCGTTGATCGACTGGTTTTACCGTAAATAAGCCTTTCCGAATTTAAAGGTAGTAAATAGGAAGAGCGTAACCACTCATTAAAGCTTTGCTATAGGATTTGAGATTCACCAGTTGAATATAATATGGAGCATGAATTATGCAACAATTAATAACATGTAGTCAAGTATTTTCACGTAGTAAAAAATAAATATAGTATTTAAATAATTGAACGACAGTTACAGGAAAAAGAAATAAAGAGATAGGTAGGTTTTCGGGCAATAAATAAATCACAAATGTTTGAATAATAGATAGTTAAATTCAAATAAAGGAGCAGAGTACGGGATAAGAATGCTTGGACTAATTTGTAAAAGATAAGTTTGTTATGGTAAGACCCTAAAAATATCACACCTCCTTTTTCCTCCCTTTTTACGTGTAGAAGTCCGGGTTTCCTCATTCACGGGGTGCAATGACTCATTTCCTTTTAGGAATTTGGTATTCGAAGAGTCGCTACCTAATAAATTATGGTGCGTTAGGGCATCTAGAGTGATTAACTCTTGGGTTGGTTTGGATTACCATAGATTAGGGTAAGGGCTCGAAGTAACCTCGAGGGTAAGGTGTTAGGCACCCCTCTTGGTCCACAACGTTGGCTCCCGACCGATCATATATTCACAAATTAGTCTATTACAAGTAAATAGTTGAATCAAATAAGTTGCAAGTAAAGCACATTAGAATAACTCAAGTAGGTTGGTTATCCTATAGGATTACCTCGCGCAATGTCCGGTAAATACTTCTCAATGAGGGGATACATGTGACTTTAGCATGTAGTCATCATATCCCATTTCTACACTTCTCATCTCCTTATTGGTCATGAAAAGCGAGTGTTTGTCAATGATTTCCATTGCGTGCTGCTAACCGTCCCTTCTTAATGGCCCTCGATAGGACCTCTACCTATAGGTGGTTCTAGATGTACCCCTAATTTTTTAAAAGGCTAAAATTCTAAGCCGACAACGAAAAACATTTAGGTCTTTCAACATATAGAGGAGCAATTAGGGGCTCATAGCTTCCTCCTCAAAACAAACATATAAGCACAGTTAAGGTCTTTTATTAGACAATATCCCAAAGTAGTATATTTAAGTGAATATGCAGAAGACAAACAACTGCTTTTTGACTCTGAAGATATACCCTAGCAGTTGCCTATGGACTCTTTTTAAATCCTGTTAGGATCAGAAAACATTAAGCAATAGAAACAGTTTTCAGGAATGTAGTTTTGAAAAATGCCCTAAAGACTTGCCTATACGCAGAATACTAATGTCTATATTAATACAGAAACAATGCAGGTTTTGAAATGGACTCCTTTAATACCTATAGGCATGATATCAAGTGATATTGAGGCAGTTTAAAAGAACTTGTTTCAGGAAATACTTAATACTTAATAAAACCAACTCAGAACTAAACCATGCGTGATCAAATTGATTATTTAGACTAAATTAGATTATCAGACAGAATTGTGAGTACGATTCCCTATATGCATGATATCTAAGAGTGACACTAATTTTAAAAATTTTCATGCATTAAACACACATAAATACACATTGTAACTGAATTTGGATCAGGTCTTATAGGCATGGCATCAATTATTAAACTGATTTTAAGACATGATTGTTTGGAACATATAAGCATAGTTTCTAAACATGACAGAATGTAAAACCTGATAGACATGGTTTCTACTTGATGAGGCACTCGAATTTAAGCAGGAAGTCCTAAGAGCCTGATTTCTATTGGAAAAACAATTAGACTTAAACATGAAGTCCTAGGATCATGATTTCTACTTAGTAGAGCAAATAGATTTAAAAAAGCAAAGTCCTACGAGCATGATTTCTACTAGAATTACCCCATAAAACATGTATTCATCCACCTTTTTCACAAACTACCCCAATATCTATTTATAAATGATTAAAGGCCAATTAATGAATTATATAAGTAAAAATAGAAAACCAAGAAGCTATTCTATCGGGAGCCTCCAATTAGACCTAGATTTCCCAAAGCCTCCAATGGACTCATATGCCTCAGTTCCATAGACAAATTAAAGTCTAGGTGCATCAAAGTTCCCTTAGGATCTCAAGGATCCGGGGCAGTGCTTACAACTAGACTTATTAACCAAAGAATGATCAAGTGAAGTGTGGAAAGGCAAGCCTCGGTATGCCAGAGTTCAAAGGGTTCTCAAAAGGATCCCAAGGCAGTACACATACTAGAGAGGACAGAACTTATTGACTAAGAGTAAAGTGAAAAGTGATGGACACAAGTTGAAAAAGTTTTAGTAAGAAACTGTATTTAACAAAAGCTTTTTTTGAAGGTAATTTGGTAAAGCAACAGAGATTGTTTGAACAAGAGATTTGAGTAGTTAACAAAGTCCAAACACCTTAGGATAGGTTCATACACAGCCATGAGTCATAGCATCAAGGCAGTTTTGGTAGTCACAAACAGGGGTAAAGGGGGTTTGGGAATACATAGGACACACATAGTTAAGCAAAGACCTGGGAATTAATAGTTATGCTCAGAAGTAGCTAGCTAGATATAGTAACAAAATCAGACATAAAGAACAGACTCACATGCAAGGGGATAAGGATTTGGGAGATCCATGGTGGTAAACATATAACAATTAAGAGATAATTAGTGTAGACATGCTCAGAAACAAAGGGAAGGGGAAATATACTGATTTCAAGGAGAGGGGAGGACATGATAGCATGTTAACAATGTAACCCTCAACAACAAGTTACACAACAAAACCACAAATAGAAGCAAACCAGAAATAAGAGGAACTGAAACAATAAGAGAATCATATTGTTGTTGGAACTTTGAATTAAAACTACGACATACCAGTAAAGAGGATAGTAAGCAGAGTGAAAGAACAAGAGAACACTAATGGTTATCCTTGGCTTGCAGTCGGCTAACTCAGAGCAGCAGCAAGTAGCATTAGAGAGAAGGCAGAAATTTTTAAGTATGAGAGATAGTTTGGAAACCAAGAGTCCGTGTCTTGTATGTGTTAATGAGAGAGTCTATATATAGTATGAAAATAGGCAGAATAATAAGGTAAGAATCAAAGTGAAGCAGTAGTTATGGAACTTGGTATCAATTAGTAGAATTACTCCTTTAATTAAGAGAGTTAATTTCAAATGGTAAATACATATAAGGAAAGAGATCACATATGACATGGAATATAACACATCAGGAAATAATTTCAGCATAGTGCAAGCATCGAACATGCAATTGAGGACAGATACATAATATTCCAGTTAAGGAAATAACATAAGAGTCAGTTGATAGCATAATCGATGATAAAATAAGGCAAGAAAAATGCCTAAAGGGTTAAAAATCAGAATAGAATATCACAAGAGATTAGAAGGATATCAATCATAGGGAATCAACGATTCATATGGACAATAGTAATGATTTAGGGGAAATTACATTAAATTTCTATGAACAAACAGAATAAACACAAAATATGCATGAAATGGTAAAATCAAAAACCATAATAGCATAGTAGGGTAAAAATCACACAAAATCAGGGATTCGTACAGAACATAGCACTGATTAGAGGAGTTAACAGAATAAACATAATATATGCGGAAGAAGCAGAAATTAGAAACCCTAATGGGCATAGTATGGTAAAAATCATACAAGATAAAAGGATTCATGAGAAACAAGCGAGCATATAGATCAGACGAACAAATCGTCAAATATAGAATCAGAACCCAAGGTTAAGATCAAGAACTAGGTTTTTCAATATAAACGAGTTGAAAAAGGAGAAAAAACACAGAATCAATTGAGATATGCAAAATAAAGAGGTTTAAACATGAGGAATCGATTTAAACAGAGTGCAAAAAAAGTTTGGAAAACCCTAACTTTTAAAAGAAAGTAAAACAACTCGCAATTGATGATTTTTGCAAAAGAAGTTTGAGAATAGTGTAAAACATAGAATGTCACAGACTCGAATCATTAAAAATAGCACAAATCTAAGAGATACAAACGAAAGGTAGGGTTCTAAAAGAAACCCAAGTAGAGGTAGAAGAACATGCTTAGAACTTCAAAGATAGTAACAAATATGACATGATTTTGCTCAAAATCACACCGGAGAAGCCATGAATATCCAAAATAGTAACCCTAGATACAAGTTGGCATGGCCCAAGTCCCTTGAACGCCTTGGAGAGGATAAGCAAGGCGATGGAGGAACCATTAGAGACTTGGGGTTGAAAGGTGGTCACCAAAGAAGGCCGGAGAGGGGGTGGCGGTTGAAGAGGGATTATGGTTAGGTTGACATAAAAGAGGAGACGAGAGCATCTAAAGGTGGCAGGATGTGAAGAATGGATAGGGTTAGCGTGGTCTTAGGAATTAAAAAAGGAAAGGGGTCATGTGGACCGTTAATCTGGGAGATCAACGGTAAGGATTTGATCGGGTAGATGGATTCCAGGTTTGGGTAGGTGTATATAGGGTCTGGGTCGGGTTAATTGGTATGAAATTTGGCTGGGGAGTGGGTTCAATTTGGGATACAATTGAAAGCCAAATCTCGCTATAATTTAAATAGCTATGTTTCCCTATTTTAACTAATAATAAATAATAAGTAGTTTTCTGAAAATTATTTTCTATACCAAAATGATTTAAAATATGTAGTTATCATTTTAAAAATATTGGGACCAATTTCACGCATATAAAATGTAATTATTTTTTAAATTGGCTAACATTGCAATTATATGCAATTTAGCTTGAAAAATACCAAATGCAATTATAAAAATGCATAAAACCATATTTTGGCTAAGTATAGAGATTAAAAGAATAAATCATCTTAACAACAAACTAAGAAATAAATATTGGGGATTTATGAATAAAAACGGAGAAAATAAATAAATTTAAATCCTTAAAATTATGGAAAAAATTATAAAAACCTTGTGCAATCTTATATATGCATATATTTTCTATTTGAAGGTATTTATGCATATTTAAAAATATATATAGTGAAAAATTGGGTATCAACACTGATATATCTCAAATAAGCTAGATACGCGTCACACCCCTTCTCAACCATACGTTGAGCCAAAAGGAATGAAATAACTCTACTGGAAGTATGACCTAAGGTACCTCTCCACTCTACTCTCAGAGTACCTGGCATAGCTAGCATCACGGTTTTTGCGTGACAATCAAGAATAGCATAGTGGGGCGACAACCAGTCCATACATAAGATAACATCAAAATATACCATGATGCGCAATAACAAATTGGCTCTGGTCTCAAAACCACTAAAAGCAATCAAACATGACCGATAAATGCGGTCCACAACAAGAGAATCTCCCACGAGAGTAGAAACATAGATATGGGTACTCAAAGAATCCCGAGGTACACCCAAATGCGGGAAAAAATGAGAAAACACATAAGAATAGGTAGAGCCTGGATCGAATAAAACTGATGCATCTCTACGATAAACTATGACAATACTTATGATGACAGAATCAGAGGCAACAGCCTCGGTACAGGAAGGAAGGGCATAATATCTGGCCTGGCCTCCCTCTCTAGGGCGACCTCAACCTCCCTGACCTCCACCTCTAGCTGGCTAAGCGAGTGGGGTAACAACTGGTGCTGTAATAATAGCTTGAGAACTATCTAGGGCACAATGTGGCTGAGAAGCCTGTGAAGGTGCACCACACCTATGTCTGGGGCAATCCCTCACCATATGGCGTGTCACCACACTCAAAATAAGCTCCAAAAGGACGTGGTAGTTGTGACTGGCTCGAGCCAGGTCTATTAGACTGACCACTAATAGCACTCCGCGCAGGAGGCGCACTACATACTAGAGGTGTATAATAAGGGTCATGTGGCCTAGGAGGAGCTAGAATACTAGTGGCTGCTGGAAGAGCTGAATGAATGGGGCAACCCATATAACCCCTACCATGATGACATGCAGCTGGGGCACGAGCACAAGAATAATGGCCCAACTCTCGAGACATCTTGGCCTCCCTCTCCTCTCTCTCCCTAGCATGTATACCCTCAATCCTCCTAGGAATGCTCACTGCCTGCTGATAAGAAATATCCATCTCCAACTGATGAGCCATGCTAGACCTGATGCTGGGAATAAGCACATCAATAAACCGGTGAACCCTCTTGCGAATAGTAGAAACCAAGGATGGGGTATGTCTAGCCAAACTAGTATAACGGGCAGCATACTCTGAGACAGTCATAGTATCCTGGCACAAATAATCAAACTCCGCGCGCCATGTGTCCCTGAGGCTCTAAGGAACAAACACTCTCAAGAACATATCTGAAAACTGAGTCCAAGTCAGTGAAGTTGCCTCATCCGGACTATCTAACTCATAGGTGTGCCACCACTCATAGGTGGCTCCTCGAAGCTAGAAGACAATGAAAGAAAAGCCACTCGATCCTGATATACCCATGGTACGGAGGATATGGTGACACTCCTCCAGAAATCCCAAGGCAACGTACTGAATACAAGAGGATCATACTTCTTGAACCTCTCAAGCCTCCACTGCTCATCCTCTGAAGTCGTTGCCCTATCCTCGGGCTGATTTGCAATTACGGGCAGTACAAGAATAATCTCTGGGACCTGATCAACATGCACTTACTATTCAGGAGTGCGGGCGGTGGGAGTCTGTGCTACTCTCCCGGCCTGAGATGTGGTTGCAGCAAGGGGAAGCTACCATGCCTGAGCCAGAGTGGTCTGTATCCTCATGAATTGCACAAGAATCTCCTAGAGAGCTAGAGTAGTAGTTGTAGTAGGCATATTAGGTTCCTAGACTCTAGCTGGAACTTCTGGTTGTACCTCGATCGCAGCTCGTGCGGGTGCTCTGGCTGCACCGCAGGCACATCCTCAGCCCCTACCAGTTGTAGTAGGGGACGCGAGTGCTTGATCATCTATGGTAGCACGTTTCCTCACCATTTGTGAGAGAATAGAAGGCAGAAGTTTAGAGTTGTGATGTCAAAATCTCTCACGACAAGGAAATCAAATGAAGTGGAATTTTCCTAATAGTTACATAGCCTCTCGCAAATAAGTACAGACATCTTTGTATCGATCTGCAAGACTAATAAACCAGCTTGGGATTCATGACTCCTATGAACATAGAATCTGATACCAACTTATCACGATGACAGTTCGCCCTTCATTAACTATCGTGATGGTATCTAGTCTCTACGACTAGTTAATCCTAACAATGAAGAAAAGATAACAATTGCAAAAAGAAAATAATTAAAAACTAAGATAAGAAAAATGAATAGTGTTTAAGATGTCACTGGCACATAACAGTACATAATCTCTACCTAACGCTCCCAAAATCTGGAACCCCATGAATCAAAAGCTAAGAGATACATAAGAAGCACTAACTCCAGAAATGTCTAACAAAAGGAAATAGTGAAGGGCTATACTATCACAGAAAGATAGAAAAGGACTCCTCGATCTGCGAACGCGGCAGATATACCTTACAGTCTCTACAAAAGCACCTCGCCTCATCCTTAAGACTGAGTTGAAGTACCTGGATTTGCGCATGAAAAATATGCACAGAAAGGGTATGAGTACACCACAGTGGTACTCAGTAAGTGCCAAGCCTAACCTTGGTCGAGTAGTGACGAGGAATGTCAGGGCCCTACTGAGGTCATATCAAATATAAGGGTTGACAATGTAGTATAAAACAGTATAAATAAGTATAACAATAAAAGTAACACATGATAAAAAGAACAATAACAAGTACTATGGAGGCAAAGTAAACACATAAAGAAATACAACTCAACAAAAAGATAACAATCTGGGATATCCCCGAATACTGTCTTATAGTCCTAAATATAAATATCCAGAGGATCTCCTAGGATACCGTCCCGTAGTCCAACTCATAATGCGAGGGGATTTCCAGAAATATCGATCCACAATCCCAAATGTAAGTACTCAGTACAGTGGGAATCTACCGGTGCAGTTCCATAGTTCCAATGTAAATGTGCAGGGGGGATCTCCCGAAATACCGTTCCGTAGACCCAAAGTAAAAATATAGGGGGATCTCCTGGGATACCATCCCATAGTCCCAAAGTAAACACACAACAACAACACGAAGAATACACAATTCAATTTAAATTTCATACCAAGGTAAAATAGGTATTTCTAGCCTATCATGTTGCACCTAATCTAAATAAGGCAGTTTGAGCAAGTAAAGCTATTAAGGCAATTAGACATGCTTCTCTAAGCTAGCAACATGCTTAAATTGCAAGTAGTGTAAACATGAAAAGAAATATAATTATAATTAATTAAATAAAATCGGGTTTTTCAACAACTAGCATAAGTACGCACTCGTCATCTCACGTACAAGGTATTTCAAATATCAATAATACCAAATCCTAGGGGAGTTTCCCCTACACAAAGTTAGGCAAGTTACTTACCTCGAACTAGCTCAAAGTCAAACCGAAAATAATGTTCTTTCCACGAGTACTTGACTCCCAACTGCCCAAATCTATTCAATTCAATTGCATAATATAAATAACACTTCAAGTAACTGATTTCACAAATAAATTCTAAGCTATTGCTAAAAATTAGGTAAAAGGACCAAATGCCCCTTAGGCCCACATCTCGGAATGGGGTAAAATTTATATTTTCAGAATCTTGATAGTCATACGAGTTCATTCATACCAAAAGTACCAAAATCGGACATCAAATGGTCCCTCAAATAAGCACTCAAAGCTCTCTAATCAACAAGCCCTAACCCCCAATTTACCACTGATTTTACCACAATTTTCATGCTTAAATTGATAAAAGTCATCATAATAACGAGTTTAGGTTCCAAGAATCTTACCTCCTCAAAGCTCCCTTGAATTCCCTATCAAAAAACCCTCGAAAAAAGCTCAATTCCTGGATGAAAATGGTGAAAGAATGGGCAAAATTTGTGACTGAATCCTTATATAGGTTCTTGCCCAAGGTTTCCGCACCTATGGCATTTTCCTCGCGCCTATGGTCCCAGGTGCGCATATGCGACATTTCACTTCAAGGACTGGGCTGCACATGCGCTTCCTCTACTGCATATGCGGTCTCGCAGGCGCGCTTAGCCCATCGCACCTACAGATTCTGTTCTCCAAAAGCCTTGTCGCATCTGCCGCTCGCCCATCGCTTCTGCTATCGCACACCCACGATCCCTTAACCGCAGATGCGGTTATGACAGATCTTTAACAACCTTCACAATTCTCCTAAGTCCAATTCCACTTCGGTTAAGCACCCGAAACTCACCCGAGGCCTCCGGGACCTCAACTAAATATACCAATCAATCCTAAAATATCAAACGGACTTATTCCAACCCTCGAATCACATCAAACAATGCTAAAACCACAAATCACTCACCAATCCAAGCCTAAGGATTTTCAAAACATCTGAATTCCGCTTTCGATCAAAAAGTCTATCAAACCTTGTCCGAATGACTAGAAATTTTGCACACATGTCACATTAAACACTACGATGAAAGTCCAACTTCCGAAATCCCATTCTGACTCTTAGATCAAAATCTCACTACTGAACAAGAACTTCCAAAAATTTAACTTTCGTCATTTCAAACCTAAATTAGCTACGCGCCTCTAATACACAACCCGATCACGCCCTTAAGCCCAAAATCACTCAACGGAGTTAACGGATTCAATAGAATACCATTTTGAGATCGTCTTCACACTACTCCGTCTACGGTCCAAATTTCTTAAACTTAAACTCTCATTTAGGGACTAAGTATCCCAAAACTCTCCGAAACTCAAAATCAAACATCCCCGCAAATCAAAATAGCAAAAACAATATGGGAAAAGCAGTTAATAGGGAATCGGGGCATTAATTCATAAAATGACAGGTCGGGTCATTACACATCTACCAATGTTTAAGTTAAATACGCAAATGATAGGTAGATTAAATATGGAAAATTAGTGAAACGTGTGGGATTTTGTGAAGAACCTAGTTTTTAAGTAAAATGAGATTTGATAATGAATTTGACTATTGAATTAGGTAAAAATTATATATTTATGGTCGTGAGGCTATGAGTAACATTTGTATTCAGACATTTTCAAAATCCGGGCACGTAAGCCTGGGGTGAATTTTAGTGATCTTCAAAATTGGGTCTAGTAATTACTGTAATAGTTAATTATGAACTTTTGAGCAATTACTAATCATTTTGTACAACCTTTGGCTAGTTTCGGATAGCGTGATACCAATTTGAGGCTTTCAGAGCATTTTTGTGGACTTGGGAACTAGGTAAGTCTCTTGTCTAACCTTGTAAAAAGGAATTAACACCATATATGGTTTAATTGTTATTTTTTCTATTTGTGGGTGCTACGTACGCACGAGATACCGAGAGTTCGTGCGTAGATAAAATTCATGTTATGTCTGGATAGACAGAGGACTTTATTATGCTGTTACTTACATTATTTGGACTCAACTTGTTTGTTCAGTTACTCGTATTAATAAGTAAAACTTGGTTAACGTTTATATTAAATCGAACGTCATTACATAGATAGTTGGCAGAATGTTTAATTATTGATGTAAATTATATTCTTTTATGGGCTTATCTCGGGAATATAAATATGAAATCTGAAGAGTTTGCATATTCCTGCGGATCAAGCCAAACGCCTCGGCAACATTATTATATATATTATGGGATGCATCTATTCATCAGGCCGTACTACCTCGGTAATGTATGTACACGATTATTATGGATCGGGTCAGACAACTTTGACATACCTTGTGTGTGGTGCCACTCGGAGTCCGATTACACTTGATATGTCTTTCGTAACATGAGAATTTATAAATATATGTTGAGCCCTTACTTGTTGAGATTATGATATGATATTTGGGGACTTTTAATTGTTATTTTTGTAAATGTTCATTTTATTATTGCCTCTTATTCCATCATGGATGTTGTTTTTCATGCCTATAAAATAATCGTGTACATTATGTACATTGCCCACTAGTAAGTAACGAAGTCGACTCATCATTACTACTTCTTAGAGGTTAGACTAGATACTTATTAGGTGCATATTGTTTATGTACTTACGCTACACTTCTGTACATATTGTGCAGGTTTTGTGGCATGAGCATCTGGAGTTCGTTCGGGTGCGTATCCGTATTTCCCAAAGGATTAGTGGTGAGTTGCTTTTCCATTCTCCGTTCTACAGCACCCGAAGCCTTCTCTTGTTATGTTTTATCATTCCTGTCTATTTTGTTTCACACAATAGTTCTTAGGGAGTTTTGTATATTTTACTAAATATTCGTGCACTTGTGATACATGATTTTGGATATTCTAGTAGACATCCATGGGTTTTGATTATCTAATTCAATACCGTACTTCCCTGTTTAATTTATGCTTTACAAGACTATGCTTATTTACTATTTGTTTCCGCACTAAATAAAAACTAAAGAACGTATAAATATTAAATGAGAAATTAAATGAGTAGTTCACTGTTGGCTTGACTAACGAAAATGTTTGGCGCCATCACGACCTATGGTGAAAATTGGGTCGTGATAAGCAAGGGTGGCTCATTGTAGACCGGAGGTTCAACCAGTTTTGCGGCTCATCGATTGAGATTGGCAATTTATTTATAAAAATATACTTAGCTTTATTGATATGAGATTCAAGTAATAAACTTATATTTTTTTATTTTATAAGGAAATGGAACATGGGAGAATGTGTTTCATGCTACTATCTTTGAGGAGACACATAAGTACAAGTGATGGATAGGTCGAACCGCGTGGATCAGAAACAGAAGTAAGATTTTAAATTCAATTGGTTAAGATTAATTCGTTTATATAATATATGTAACTATCAATTAAGGAAGGGTATCAAAGAAGAATGGAAGAGCGACAACAAACTCAGCCCGATTCTCAACCGACGCCAAAAGATTGACTTCGATATGGGCACAGGTGGAGTAAATAAAGGTACAAAATATTTTAGTAATTTTTGTATATGACTTCGCTTCATTATTATTTTGCACAAGTTTTATGTTATTCTCTTGCTCATTTATTTTTACTTCTCATGAAAATAAATAAAGGTGGAGTCTACGGACTTGTAATGCAACCATCGTCTAGTCGTCCAACCGTATTATTTATTGGTGCTTCTTCTTCACCCGAAGAAATTGAGACTATGCGGACGAAAATTAATGAAATGTCAAAACAATGGAACAATGCTCAAGAAACAATAAGGATGATCCAGACGTTCATGGAAAACAACGTTATGCAATTGAAGAATCTAGCAATGAGGAGACTGAAATGGATGAGGAAACAAACAAGGATCGGTAGTATTTTGGATAGTGTAATAGGATATTTAGAATCAATTGGTTGTTGCAAAACTTTATTCGTTTTAGACTTGGTGTAATATGATTTTGGTTGAAAGCTTTGGATTTTTATGTGGTTTAATAGAATAAATGGGTTTGTTATGTTTAAGGAAGTTTCATACTTGTTATTTTAGGTTCAATTGATATAATATTTTTGATATTGGGTGTTGAGTACTGATTGTTTGATTTGACATGGGTGGCGTAAAATACAGCAAAATTCGGTTGTATTTTAACAAAATTGTAACTGATTTATGATAAAAGTGATCGGAAATTGGACATGAAATTCCCATATTTGAGACTGAAATGGTTGAAATTTTAATTATTAGTTTCTTAATTTATGACTATATAAAATAATAAATCATAATCAAATTAACAACCAAATCGGTCGAATAATTTAATATATAATTAATTTATTTTAATAATAGTGCAACTGAATCGGTCACAAATATACCGATCAAAGTGGTCCCAAATATACTGACCAACCGGTCAACTGCACAAATCCCCAATGGTCGGAAGTTTGCGACTGATTCTGTCGCAAATATAATATACTGCTTGATTTAACAATAAAAAATATTATCTAAACACTAAGTTTAGATAAACGTTACCTTTCTTTTTTGATTGGTAAACGAAAAACCTTTTCTGAAAAATATAATATGCTGTTTGATTAATGAATACAAAATATTATCTAAACACTATGTGGTGGAGGTGGGAGTTGGTGTAGGGGACAAAGGAGAGGTGATTAGGGGTAGGGAGTTAGTTGGGGGTGGGGTGGGGGAGAAGGGACGGGGTTGTTATGGGTGGGGAGTTAATTGGGGTTTGGTGGTAGGCATGGTGAATGACTGGTTGAGGTTGTGCGTAGGGGTTGGTGTGGATGAGTAATAGGGTATGAAATGTTGAAAAATATTTTTCCTCTAGGTAGGAAAAATATTTTCTCCAATTGAAAAAAAAATGATGAGTTCACGAGGAAAATATTTTCAAAATATTTAGGCCACCAAACATGAAAAATTAAAAAATATTTTATAGACAATATTTTCCTTCATACCAAAAGCGCCCTAAATGACTTACTCATATGACTGTGTAGTGTATGTTATCATCAAAAGAATTAACAGAATTTGAAATTGAAACCTTCAAAACAAAAAAAGGAACTGAAATCATCAGAGGTTACACAAGCGAGAAAAGATGTAGCGAATAAAATGTCGTTCAACAATATAGCGTAATACAATCTTCAGCGCAGAAAAGGGAGAGACACAACAAACAAACAAATATTGAATTGAAGTAATACAACCTCAACAAACTTGAATGCTGGCAATGTAACGAGAAAAAGAAACGCTCTACATTACCGGGAACTCGAAACCAGAACCATGAAGGCAGTTTCATGGCCCAGGTCCTAGTAGAGCGCATTTATTCAACATATCAAAAACCACACAAATTATTTCTCACTTGATCATAATGCTTGAATGGATACAAAGACAACATGTTTATCAGAGGAACTGAACCCAGGTTCCCAGGAACGTCATGCCTTGATTCTATCCTGCAAAGGAGGCACATAAGTAAAAGAAAATATATGAGAGGTGAAGTGTTGCAGATAGTCTTCTATGCTAAGGGATCTCTATGTGGGTTGGAGACGAATGGCTAAGGTTTTTACATTACTCTATGCATATAGTGTAGTAACAACATTGTTCAATAATTGTTAGAGCAAAGTGCATTCATGAATTTAATGGGAAAGCATTATAGGAGTAGTATTTAATTATGCAAATTCATTGATTGCAAAGGTGTGTTTGGTGCTAAGAAAAACATAACTTCATCATTTACAGGAAAACGAAATTCCATTATACCAATTACAGATAATAATGAAGATTTAAGATCATTCAAGACAATGAAATCCACTGACCTTAACTTCGATTTCACTTTGTTCAATTGGCATCAGCTTGAGGAGGGAATATAACGAGATTGAACTCAGTGTTTCTTGTAGCTTGCATCTCAATTTTATTCTTGATTTCTTTTGCAGAGTTTACTGCTTGCTGTGTGTTCTGCAGCCTTATTTCTGTAAGGTGAGGTGAATTAGCCAGCTCGTGTGGCACAGCCAGAAGCTCACGACAGCTGATTAAAACAAGGCGCCTTAAGCATCCGAAGCCACAATTTAATGTGTCCCAACATTTCAAATCTGTTATGCGAATCCACAAGACCTGGAGCAGTTTAAAACTTCCTTTCTCTGGTTTCCAGGAGTCCCCTGTACATGCAGTATCGTTCAGCTTTAGGACCTCAAGGGATTCCAACTTTCCCAACTCATTTGCATTACTCCAATCGATCTTCGTACTTGACAAAGTTAACTTCTTCAGGGTTCGTAGATATTTGAAGAATGATTGAGGAAGATGGATTTTTGGACTCATAATATCATTCAACATTTTCAGACGTTCCAGGCACTTTAGCTGTTCAAAACATTCGAATCCAAGAAGAGCTACCAGTTTCCCTTCAATCCCCAATTTTTTGAGATTACAAGCCTTTTTAAGTACATTTGTCGTGCAACTTTCTGGTGCAATCTTAGAAAGAGTCTGTAGGCAAGAAATTTTGGTTATTGGGGTTGGAGGTGGCTGTAGTTTGACAGGTTTATTAGTATGCAGATGCCTTAATTGTAACATTTTCCATAAGACTTCTCTTATCTCAAGGGTGGACTGATTTGTATGAAGCATGAGAGTTTGTAAATTCCAGAAATTACCAAATAATGGAGAAATGGATTTGAATTCACCTGACACAGCAAGATACCTCATGTGAAATAGCATATAGAATTCGCAGGGGAATTCAAATATGAATGGTTGAATGTCACAGACTCGGATGAGTGGAAATGCTTTCGGGAGGAGTTTGATCTCCACATTTGATACGTCGATTCCTTTTGGCGAATAACATAAGAAAGACCTAACATGTTCTACAGCTTCATCGTTGGGGATAAAATTGTGGAGAATAGAAGATTTAATAGATAATCGACGAGAAGTAACTGAATCACGTATAGAAGGAGTGGTCAGATTAGGAGTAGCGGAATGGATATTTTGAAAAAGACACGCCTTCTTAGCCTCCCCGCTGCAGAACTCATGCACCATGTCGTGTACCCGAAATGTTTTTACTTGACCATTATTAGACCTCTTCTGCGTCACTATCACTAAATTCCTATTGGCAATGTCATTCAAGCAATACTCTGCATTCACCTCAATTTCACTGTTAGGGAAGCTATACTTTATCAGTCCCTCAGCAATCCACAAGCGAATCAATTTCCATGCAGGGATATCAAAGCCTCGAGGAAAGACGCTAATGTACAAGAAGGACGCCCTTTTATCTTGAGGCAAATGATTGTAACTCACTTCCACAAATTTCTTGCAGCTCTCAGTGTCGTTCTCTTTTACAAGGTGCTGTCCCACATTTTCCGCAACCACTTGCCATTCGATTTCGGCGCTACAACTTCTTAAAACTCCTGCAATCACTACTATTGCAAGTGGTACACCACTACATCTTTCTAAAATTTTATCTCCGTATCCTTTTAATTCAGTCGGAAACTTCTTTCGTTTGCCAAAAACTCTCTTTTCCAACAGCTCAAAAGGTTCTTGCTTTTCCAAAAATTTCAGATTGTGTAGATATGTACTCACAGGTGTAGCCACCTGTCTTTGGCGAGTGGTCATAAGAATCCGGTGGTAGCCTTTTTCGCATGGGAAAGCTCTCTTGACAAAATCCACAGCTTTTGCGTCCCACACATCGTCCAAGACAATGAGACATCTACCTCCATTGATCACAAGATCACGTATTTCCTTAGCTAATTGTTCCTCATTCTTAACTTGAACTCCATCTTTATTCAAACCCAACCCTTCATGAATATTAAGAAGGATATCCTTCTCTATGCATGACTCGCCGACATAAACCCAAACTATTTTATAAAATTCATGTACAATCTCAGGATCATGATAGACTTTCCTTGCCAGTGTAGTTTTGCCAAGACCTGGCATACCCACAATTGAGGCAACTTCTAGATTCTCTGATCCTTTAACAAGTCGCTCTCGCACTTGTTCCGCTGACTTATCAAAACCAATCACTTCGTGATCCTCCAATGCAGAACCCTTTAAAATTATTAAACAGATTGGATATCAAAAGATCGGAGATGAAAAATCTTGCCCTTTGCCATTAGAATTAAATAACATAATCCTCCTCCTAGACATGTTCGTGTATAATTAAATATATGCGAGATCGATCACTACAAAAAAATAGCTTTTTTCTGACTACAGCTTCCGACTACTGTAGTCGGAAATTTCATATATAAACATTGAGCGATTTATTTGTCTTGCAAGTAAATTTCCAAGCTAAACGCGTCCGAAAAGTTATTATGTGTTCCTATGTGACAAGCAAATACTTATATTAGAAGTCGGACGCAGATGTTGCCAAAAGATGTTGCCTTTTGGCAAAAGATGTTCATTTGGCAAAAGATGTCCAAGACGTAATAGTATTAGTATATATTTATAAATATAAAATCCATCTGGGATGAGTTGTCTGAGTTGTGACATTTTTTGCTTTTCGAGATTCAGATCTTAATTTTGGTCATTACATTTGGGATACCGAATCTTTTATTTTTTCTAAAAATAAAATTTATGTATTCGGAAAATACTTAAAAAGTATGTGTGTGTGTATATATGTGCTAAAATCTCAACAAAATTTGATTTGAACATTTTAGTGCATAGCCACTCATTAAACTTAAATCCTAGATCCGGTTTTGATTAAAGAGATTTGTTTCATTAGAAATCTTTACAATATAAAAAGGAGAAAGAAGCACAAAAGTATTTAGTTTGAAGATGACCGTCTCATAAGAATATTGATCATGGTTTACGGATAAATAACTGTAATATACCCAAACAGCAGCAAAAAAGTCCATTCATTCCATTTTATGTGATGAATTCAATTAGATATCGAGCTTAAGAATATGGAAAGATTTTGAAACTTGTAACGTAAAATACAACATACTTCCTCCGTTCCAATTTATGTGAATCTGTTTGACTGGACAGGGAATTGAAGAAAAAAATAAAAAACTTTTGGAATTTGTGGTACTAAACAATTCCAAATGAGGCCAAGAGTCTTTGTGTGGAAAGAGGAAGTACATGTTTGTATGCTAATAACATATAAAGCATACTCCCACTCTTCCAATTTACGTGAATCTATGCGATTGCGCACGGTATCTAAAGAAAAATAAAGACTTTTAAATTTATGATTCTTGACAAGTTATTATACTCTCTCCGTTTCAATTTATATGAAACTATTTCATTTTTGGTTCATGCCAAAAAGAATGACATATTTCCCTATATAGAAACAATTTACCTTTATACAAAGATTTATAGCCATACATAATATATGAGTTTCATCGTGCCCAGTCAAATAGGTTCACATAAATTGACACGGGAGGAGTAACATTTGTGCAGCTATTATTCATTTGAGATTTGTTGTCTTAAACATGTCAGTCATAGTATTTATGTCTATAAAAGCTTTTGATATAGAGGAAAATAGAAAGTTATAATTTCTAAATTCCATTTTGATGAGATTAAAATGAAAATATATTCACATAAATTGATATTGTGAGGGTAGAAATTATAAAATTAAATTAATTCTAAATATAAAAATATAATTTTTTTTTATTTCTTAGAAAAACTAACAAGAAAAGTGCATCACATGAATTTCAACCGAGAGTAGCAAAAGCAAGAGACGGAGAAGTGTAACCAGAAGTAAGATTAGTGCTGTTTTGCTCGTATAGCCAGCCAATACAATCAGTTTTTCTATATATAATTCACTTTCTCATTTGAAGTTAAGATTTTTATCATCATCTTTCATTAAAATTGGTCAACGCTTGTTATAATTAAAGAAAACGTCACAGAAAAAGAAAAGCTTATAATATAGTATATACCTGTGGTTGCTGAGTACTGCTATATTCAGACTGCTGACCGGTCTGTTGGCTTTCCTCAATAGCTTTTTGAGTCTCTTCGCGAATTTCTCGCAATTCTGTGAGGATTTTTTTGATCTCCGGTAGCTTAGTGAACCTGTCGAATACTTTATCAACTGGTAAGATTTTTTTCAATGCACTGTCTTGGGCTATCTTCGCCTGAACCAAGAATTTATCAATGCTATCCGCAGCTCTATATATAGTACGTAGAATTTTCCGGGACAACTCATCCCACTTAGTAGGATTGCTGTTCTTATTCAGTTCTGCATAATCTGCAGCTAGCAAGTTATTTAATACTTGAGCTTCGTCCAGCAAACTACGGAAGTCTCCTTCTGCACCTTTTATTAGCTCCATATGTTGGTCTACTACGTTCCCCAGGGTTTCCTTTAGATAGTTCCCCGCTTTAGTCACCACTGGACGCAGCACATCAGCCGCCACTTTAGTCACAACTGGAAGCAGCGCAGTAGCCGCTATGGTCACCGCTGGGCGCAGCTTATTAACCACCGCTCCATCCATTTCTCTTTTTTAGGTACGTAAGAAAATGAAAGGACTGAGGATTATATGTACTCTAGGGAAAGAGAGTGAGGGAAAGTTGCTTCAGCTCTTAGTGATGAGAACTTCGATTCACCATAGCTGTTTATATAGGTTAATAATGAACGGGCAACAATTTAATGACAAGTCGTTCTTTTATTCTTAATTTTCAAGCACTAACCACAACATGATGACTCTTTAAACTAAGTATTTTGTTGTTGACAGCTATTAGTCAATAAAATATATTTGCAAGTTAATGCCAGTTGTCTATGGTTTTTTAATGTTTTCTTTTTTAGCAAAATTATACTTTTTTGGTAAAAATTACAGGTTAATGAACGGGCAACAATTTATGGCAAGTCGTTCTTTTATTCTTAATTTTCAAGCACTAACCACAACATGATGACTGTTTAAACTAAGTATTTTGTTGTTGACCGCTATTTGTCAATAACATATACTTGCAAGTGAATTCCAGTTGTCTATGGTTTTTAAATGTTTTTGAGCAAAACTATACTTTTTTGGTCAAAAATACTTATTGAAAAATTTACAATGTTCGGCCAAAAAAAAAATTTGAGTTGAAGCACTAGTGGTTTTTGTGCTTGTAATTCTATAGTTTCCTCGAAAGCAGAAGAAAAAAATTAATTTATTCAAATAAAAATACAATAAATTTATATTTTCAAATTATCCCTCATTTATTTGACCTTTTTCTTTTTATTTTCCTTTTCCTTTTTTCTATCGTACCTTTAATTTCGTCTCTTTTTTATTCCAATCATAATTGTATTCTTTATCTCCTATTCCTCCTTGGAGTAGCCTCTTTAATATGAATAAATTTTTTTTTATACAGTGACTTATAATAGTAGATTTTAAATTTATACTGAATGATGTATTTTGATAGATTTAAATTATCTGGTAAACAATGAGTAATACGAGATACCCAATATTATTGCTTTGGAAAAATATAATTTAATGGTTAAATTATATTTTATATTTCATATTTATTGTATTTCTTTTCAATAAATATTTAATTTCATTTCTCTTTTTTTGAGTAATATTAATTGCAAACTTAATCTTTACAATGTTTTTTAGTAAATACTCAAAATTACTTTTGAAAGAGTTGCGTTGATGAAATACAAACTACTATTTTGCAAAAAAAAAAAATTGAACGCTAAACACTTTTTAAAATAAGCAGTCTTTATAGTTTGGTCAAAGACTACATTGCGGTTTCACTATCAATCTTCTTGTTTCTGTTGAGTCGAGGAAGAGACAAACCCGAAATTAAAGAAGATAAAGAACACCAAATTTTAACGTGGAAAACCCTTCAAATCGAAGGTAAAAACCACGGGATCACAAAGATCCAAAAAACTTCACTATAACAATAAGAGGGTTACAACGTTCTCCAAATTGGCTACACAACAAGGGCCAAACACGGAGCAACAATAGCAACAAGAGCA